>OMLP01020636.1:41334-63155 GCA_900302685.1 Spondyliosoma cantharus
TTTATTAGATGTCTTTACTGTCTTGCCAGACAGTCCTGATATGGTAGAAATGAACAACATGTTAGCCAATATGGTTATAGGATTAGCTCCATTCATGATTAATTATATTATTTATTATTAGTATTATGTTTCCAACTTGTTTGCTGAAGTTTATTTCCTACTTGGCTGCTTGTTCATAGGGCTGCACCAACTGTACCTATTATTTTATTGCAGCCCAGTTGCTCAGATATAATGTTAGTAGTTAATGTTTCTGCAAACCACAGATACATCCAAGGTTGACATTTGTCCTCATCATGGCATATCACATTTGCATTGTGTGCAAATTAGCTGATTTTCATTTTGGGAGATGAAGGGGGTGGTGGTGGTGTTATTACAAGCATCAAGACTGCCAAGCAGGTGACCTGTGGGGAGATTTCCAGCTGTTTTGGTTGTTACTAAAACCTCACATTTTTCATGGGAAGGTGGACCGTCTGCAGCTGTTTTTGTAGCGACCAAAACAAGCAAGATATACTAAGCCAAACCATGATGTGTTCCTAACCTAACCAAGTGTTTCTAGTGCCTAAAACAAGGCAGGTCAAGCACAGTGTTGTGACGAGAGAAATAGAAATTTGAATCTACAGTGCGGACATAAAGAAACGTTCAGTTTTAACTTGTCTGTGGTTTTGCGTAAACTTTACTTTATTCTGGAGACTGTTGTTCAGTGTCTATAATTTCCCTTATTTTGTAGACAAATCAAAGTTACTCAGTTTTCTGTCACAAAGGAATTAAGAAACCAGAAAACTTTCTAATATTTTAACTACTTTTTTTTTTTTAATTACTCATACCTATTGATTTGTTACCAATATAGTTGGCTAACAATTTTAATAGCCGACAACTGATCGATTAATCGTTGCAGCTGTAGTAGCCGGCTCCTTTACATTCTGTTTGTTTCAATTCCCAGGAATCGGAACAAGTTACCTCAGCACATTAAGATAAGCATTTACCCCAATTTTAACAAGGATCTTAATAACGGGACAATTTAAAGTTTATCAGCAATTTGAATTTAATACATTTCCATTTATTTTACAGATGTTTAACTCAGTTTGTTTACCGATGACAATATAGATTTAAAAGGTGTCTTGTGGCCCGGTCTCCATGACTTTTGCATCCTTGGCACATCGAGAAACACGATGGCGAAACTGAAAGTCTAACACTTTTCTTCAATCTTTAGAATTTAGTGGTCTCATTCTCATCAACTAATCAAATCAACTAAACCACACATTTCTGAGATTATTGTTGGCCTCCGTTAGTAAGTTACACTCATCGATTCAGAAAGTGTTTAGTGCTACTTGAACCTTGAATTTGCTATGGGGTTTCTGTTTACAGATAGTCTAGACGACATTCAAGCTAAATTGTATTATTTCTAAGTGAGGTTTGGTGGCAGCTACTATACGCGAGTTAACTGGACGTATTCCGGTTGGAAAGGGTTTTGAAGCCATGATGTTCCACGTTTACGTTTGCTGTAATAGCTGTAGTCGAAATAGTTGAGTGGACGCTACCTAGCATGGCTAACTGGCTAGCCGTTGGCCGTAACAACCCATGCCGCGCGCATTTTCTCAACATAAAGGGGAGGACACGACGAGGCGTCATCATGCCGGTTAGCTAACGTCCGCGACGCTAGCCTGGGGCTGGTTGTAACACAGGTTGCACAGACCACACAATTCAAGGCAAGTGATTAGAGGGCAGCTTAAAATAACAACTACAACAGGTGCTCATTCGATCCTGGTGTTCAGGTTGTCTCCTCGGGACCGGCTGGACTGACACATGCTGGACTGACATGATGGCAGCAACATGCTAACTTAGCCGCCGGCTTAACTTACCTCTTTGAGTGAGGGAGAGGAAGTCTGTACTGAGGAAACGTAACGGTCCACTTCAGCCTTACTCCGTCGCATGGCTCCCGAAAACAAATACTTCTAAAACGACTGACTATGGCGCTGTTGAATACCAGGAAATCACAATATATATAAAAACTGACGGTTCGACTGTCACTCCTCAACGTTAACTCCCCATGATGCCACTGCGCAGTCTCATGGCCGTCAAATGGCAGAGGGTCACGTGGGTCCTGTTCGTTCTTGAGTCAGGCTCCTCAGCCAATGAAAAGCAGTATTCCGTTTGACGCACTTTATTTTGAAGGATTGGTGGGTTGGCTGGGGTGAACCCTCTGGACCACACACTCTTTGTAATGGTGTAATGATATAATTCAGATACTCTGCAATACCTGTACTACTGATGTGATTATTTTATGTAACACTAATCATACATAATCTCAACCTTAGTTGGTTATATTTTTTTATGAATACATGTGTATTAATTGACAATACACGTGAAAGATGAGAATCCCATCAGGGTCAGTTTAAGTTGTACCACAACATCTATCAAACCCATTTAATTTTTCCAAGGAAGGATGTATATATACACACTGCTCAAAACTAGTAAGGAATGTATCACATAGGGATGGCAAGCTGTATGGGGCAATCTACTTCAGTTGTTTAGGACAATGCTGCAATGCTGTTCGCCCATGATGCTCAGGGAATGTTTTGTTGACTATAAAACTTCCCCCAACTTCCCATTGGCATGGGGGGGTGTCAGCAGATAATGACTGAATTTTTATTTTCGGTTGAACTTATCTTTTAAGCGATATACAATACTCAAAATGATTTAAGGAAATTGGGATATGGGTGCATACATTCATGTTCATGGATATGCAATATAAATCAAATGAAATGTTTTGCATTGTTTTTGGGGACCAAATATATTCACACAACACAAAACAATTCAGATACGTCACAGAATAAACAATCAAGCGAAATACTAAGATATCACAATATCCCTAACTAATTCTGAGTAGTGTATACATAGCCCACTGTACATATATTTTATTTGCACACACATAATGAGATAAAATCAGGTGATTAAAAAAAAAACAGATGTGTCAGCATAGGTCAAGAAGCCATCAGGCTCATATGACGGATCCCTAATCACCAGAGCAACTGCTAAATCCTGCTAACTTTAGCTGCCGTTAGCTAGCAACTGTGCAGTTAGCACTCCTATAGGCTGATTCTGCTGGGACTGAGAGCTTCACTCAATGTAGGAGTGTTGGTTTTGTTTACTATTAGAACAAACAGCTCGGAGCTAACTGCTTTGCATTCTACTTTGCAAGCTAGCTCGGCAACTCAATACAAAGTGTCTGACATAATGTCAACAATGTTTTTTTCACATTCTGTTGCTCATTTTTGTTCCTTTCTTAATGAACCCTAACCCTGCGAGTGATGTCATGTAACGGTGGAGGAGGTGAAAAAAAACAATGACTACATGCACACTGATGGCACTGACATAAATGTTTATTCAGATGAGTTTGCAGACTTATCTTTGATATCATGACAAAAAAAACCTCTCCATTCAAGTCTAGAACATGCACTTTGGTGTGTTTACATGAATAAATATAGTCTCTTGACAAGCATTGTGAGGATAAAATACAGTATAAGAGCAATGTCTGTCTGTGTGGAGTCATTTCAGTCTCCCAGGTAGTAAGATCTCAAATAAAACTTGCCACTGGACTATTTTTAGTTGAGCTGAAGTTCTGTTTCACAACAGTCCGGTGGATAGTTTTACTTCTAAGTGACACGAGAAATGTTGTGGCACGTTTGGCGAAATTCACACCACAAACCAACATACGCTTTGTATTTCCAAGAAATAGTGGAATGTGTTTTTCTATTAAACTACTATGTCATAGATAAGCGTTCTACAATAAAATACTGCTTGAGCGAAACATTTTCTCATTCCCAACAGTTGGCTTTCTTTCCTAATAGGGTCTGAGCCTTGAGGAGTCGGTACACCTCTCTAAGAGGATCACTTTCTCTGGATTACAAACAGCAGAGACACATGTTCCACCATCCAACATTACTCCCACATCCGGTCTCTGCACATGCCACAAGCCGTCATGTTGTAACACACAGAGTTACCAGTTGCCATGCAATAAATCCTGCTGCCGTGAAGCTTATTTTGTTCAGTGACAGGTGTTGCGTCATCTTTATAGTCATCTTTAAGATGTACTGTGGTTATGGTGTACAATTGGACTTTGAGAGGTGTTTGTAATATTGGCCTCATGTATTTATTTTGAAATAGAGTATATGAAACCAAAACTGACTGCTATAAACTTGGGATTTATTGATCCTAATAAGCTGGTAACTCTGCAAAAAACAGTACACATAGATTGTTTCACACATAAAATGCATACAACATAACAAGGCAGTTCAACATATAAAAGGACAGGTGATGGTTGAGTCCATCACTGTAGCTTTAAAGCGGTGACAGTATGATGTCAATAAAGCAACTAAGCAACTTATTTTGCATAATATTAAAGGAAATAAACATTAATAAAACAAAGACATGTCGATGGAAACAGGAAGTATAAGAGATATTACCTACACATTCAATCAAACTTCCTTTTGGTTTACTCCATTATTATACAAGTGTATCAGTAACATGAGTCAGAGGACAAATGGTCTGGCATCATGAGAAAGTTAAACAGTCTGTCACTGTCAGCCAAGTTTTATTATTCTCTTGAAGCGCATTGTGTCATTTTGAAACACTGGACCATCATCATCTGTTTTTAAGTTTAATAGTGAAAGTGAAATAAGGCAAGCATGTGACAAATATGCAGTGCAGTATTTGTACCAAAAGGCACTGAACAGGTTAATGTTAAACCTACTGACTGACTGACCATCTGTCAGTGTCAGGCTCCATGAAAGGCTCCTCCCTGGCTGAAATGATGACCTAAATTTAAAATACCAATCTTATGAAACAAGCAATTGCTATCTTATACGATTGTTAATGATTTTGGAAAATGTGACTTGCTGGGCCACCTTGGCATCTTATCTATTTCTGTGTGTGTTTACTTCCGTGCGACAGTTTCAGACAGCTTCTTCAGCCTCTTCTTCAGCTCCAGAGGGAACTTCTCGTAGCACTTCTTACACACTGGCTTCATGTCAAATTCCACAAACTTGTTCCTGTAGAAGAAAGAGTTGCAATTAGAAATTAGATGTCATCTTTCTCAGTACGTATCTGCACCAATGCTGATTTTAAATAACTTTACTTTGGTGTCTCGTAAACCCATGGGGGGATAGGGGCACTTTGTGTGCATGACAAATAAATGAAAGAAAATCAATCAATCAATCAATATAATCTTCATCACAAATTGAGTTGGACTTTTAGCAACACGTAACATCATCAGTAATATTGGTCTGTGCCATGTTTATACACGGAGAGAGAAAATCATTCAAAACACATTTTTTTATTACTTTTTCATTTTATAGTTCTAGTGTCTTAGATTACTTATTGATCTCTTAGCTGGATAACAACAAAACAAAAAGACAGAAAGGACACATGGGAAAAACAAGGTGGAGAAATGGACGACGTGCAACAAATGTTCACTGCTAGAATAAAATCAGGGCCCATATTTCAGGGACAATTGGTGAAAAGTTTGTTTTGTGTTTGTGTGGACCTGGGTGCAGGCGGACGGGGGATTTTTGAACATTCTTTACATTTTTCAATTTAACTACTCTACTTGCTTGAATGAAAACATTCATGTATCCAGAAACTTTCTATTTCTGTATGACTCTTTATTCTGATGGAAATAACAACTTTAAGAGTGGTGAAGTCACTGGTAAAACTTCTTCCATGAGTTTTTGAGTGGTTATTTTCTGTATTAAATGTGCCCCCCCTAGCTGTCCTGGACAACATTTCGTCCCAAATCAGATAATCGGTGGCAGGACCAGATCACGTGTGAAACCCAGTGGGACCTCAGCACTTCCACTGCTGCCGCCAGAAAGCTGCCGGAAGTGATTAAGGCTTTACCCTCTATGTCCAGACAGGCCGGGAGACCCAGGAAACAACACATTCCCTTCACTAGGTGACTGATCTGATTTTCCTGTTTGCATAGCAGAGGTTACCAGAGTACCAGCCTTAATCCTGAGTGTTTTCAGGCTGAGAAGTGTTCCAGTGTTAGGTCATTTAAAGGGACACAATATGGCAACAAACAGGGAACTGGTAAGAACGGCTTGGTGGAAAAAGAAAGTCAGCAGACTACAGTTATGTAGAGAGCCTGTAGAGATTTGTCATACCTGCAGTATTTATACTTTTCAGCGTAGGTCCAGCCCACAACATTCAGCTTTTGGATTTGCTAATATTTTTTTGATTCACATAAAAACTTTCAGAAGTCTTTGATTTGCATCGATACATCTTTTACTGAAGCCTATTCAATTTGAATAGCCGAGTACCATCTCATCCCACTATATTCAAGAAAAGGCAGACATTTGTACAGCTGACATCTCCAGAACTCTGCAACTCACACCAATATAAAGAGCAATTCAGGTAAGAGGGGAAAAAAAATATATTTTTGATTTTGGGTTGAACTGTACCTTCAATATGTTAAGTCTGTGCATCCTCCCCCACATTAATGTCTGCCTTTATCCTTTGGCTTATATAATATAACAGTGACATGAGGGATAAGGGTTGCGTGAGTCATGAAAAAGCAAAAGAACAAAAACAGAAAGGAAAGAAGATGAAAACTGACCAAAGGAAGAACAGTGGAATTGAGGAGAAAGGAGAAAGAGAGGATCACAGACACATGGGTATCAATTTCTTCTTCTTCTCTTTCGAGTCGCGCTCCCGCTTGGCCAGCCGACGCTTCATGTCGTCCGGCAGGCGGTCGTAGCAGTGCTTACACACCGGCTTAAGATCCACCTCCACAAACTTTTCCCTGACAGAGCAGGGAGGAGGGAGAGATGGATGATGAGGGGTGTGAAAGAACAGGGAAGAGAAGAGGAGGCAAGAAATAGAAGGATGAGAAGGAAAACGAAAAGGGAGGAGGAAAAGAGAAGAAAGTTCGAGAGAGGTCAGGAAAAGTGGAGCAAGAGGAGGACAAGGAAGAGGGATGATGAAAAGGAGGAGAGGGGGAGAAACAGGGCCACAGAGCTTATAAGAGAAAGGTGAACATGAACAGGACTGAAAAGCAGACAGGCAAATAGTCACAGACACAAGGTAGTTGCGAAGGAGAAAAAAATGACGAGCAAAGAGAGAAATTGGCCCAATCGCAAGTGCATTTCTGAATACAATTAACCCCAAATGTGCCTATAATCTAGGTCAAAATGTATGGATTGATCCAACTCGACACTTGTGTGTTACTTACTTGAGGGTGAGCTTGGTGTTGCAGGTAGAGCAGGCAAAACAGTTGACACACCAAGCCTTGTTGAGGGCAGACACCACTGACAAAAACAGAAGAACACACAGTCACATGAGGTACTGATGATCATCACATGATTACATTTAATAATA
Organism: Spondyliosoma cantharus; assembly: GCA_900302685.1. Taxonomy (NCBI): domain Eukaryota; kingdom Metazoa; phylum Chordata; class Actinopteri; order Spariformes; family Sparidae; genus Spondyliosoma; species Spondyliosoma cantharus. Next base: position 48,709 of record OMLP01020636.1, read on the forward strand.
TCTGGTTGAGTCTGAAATTCAGAATCTCATATTAATGGCACGGCCAAGAAAATCTACACACAATGTACAGATCAATCTACAGTACACTGATGTTAGGAGGGATGCACAATGAGTGACAGACGACGACTCCACCCATAAGCCATAATGTATTATCAATCAAAAATAAGTTTCCTCACCATCTCCTTCGATGACACGATTGCAGTGGTAGCAAACATCTCCAAACAGCTGACAAGGGAGAGGAGATAAACAGAGGGTGAGCAACACACTGACACGCCTTATGAGTTACGAAATCATGCAACACAATGCAGCACAGACGGTCTTTATCAGGGCTCATATAACATGCCTTGTTCAAATAATATGCACACAAGCACAGGCCACAGAGGCATTTTGTAAAGTATAACACTAGGTGGAGTCATTACGTTAAGTTTCTGATCTATCAGAGTTTACACAGAGAATGTTAAGTTACAGAAATAATGCATTAAACTCCTGAACCTTTTCTTTGTTCTATAAGTAAAAGCTCTTAAAACTTTCTTTTTAAAAGAATCGGCGATAACTGTAACTAATCTTTTCCATAGGTGTATGTTCTGTACTTGGAGGGTGATTTGAGGGTCCCTTCAGATTTTGCAATGAGAAATTTGCAATTTCACATTATTGTCCATTATTATGACCCTATCTGTACAAAAAGGTTGGAAAGCTTGATCTGAGAAAAGTCATTTAGTCAGTTTTGGTGCTCTCCATATTGATTTTACATTAATCATCAGTCTGGGTGGTGCCCAGAACAGCCTAGGTGCTGCATCTAGGCATTGTAGTGACAAGGTAAACCCTTGAGAGTGTTAATTTTGCTGATACTACTGTATGCAGTCTATACAACTGCACAGGAAAACAGTAAAATATCTCCCAGGAGCATCTTATATATACCAGAACAATCTCTGTGTGTGATTCACACAAGAAGATAGTTATATCTTGTGTTTTTGTATTTTTGTATTCAAATGTCTGCCTGTATTTGTAATTCAAAGTAAGGATTGACTAAAATGTATCAAAACAGTGAGTTCATTTACCTTTCAAAATAAGTTTGAACTAAATTGAAATCAAATATGTTTTTCTTTTTCTTTTCAAGCATCATACATAAATATAAATGTACTTGGTATATGTGGCCCCACACAGAGGTAGGTTGTATGTAGTAATCAAAGTGAGTTAGGTTCAAGTATAAAGTCAGTACGAGGTACAGCAGTAGGTTTAAAGTAACATACATTTTGACTTTCACAACTTTGAACTTGGCAATATAATGTTTGTGGAAATTAAGACCTCACAAATCAAGTACATACTATAAATGGAGCCAGAGGAGGAGAGATTTCAATACATAGTTTCTCTATGTTGTGCATTCATATCCATTACCAATGCTGTTGAGTGTTACCTGGTTGTAGTGTGTTTCACAGTAGGCCAGGCCCTTGCGCTCGTAGTGACGGTGTCCCAGGAAGGGTTTCTCACACTTAGCACACACAAAATGCTGCAAACAAACCCACAACCAAGCGCACATGGTTAGCACCAGCCTGCGGTCAGTAACATTATCATAGGCAGGCAGCAGCAGCACAGTCTGACTCAGATATTATCAGGTGGGACCAGACGAGTCGAGATGTCCTGTTACTGCGTTCAAACAGAAAACAGAGTAGAGACGGTGGACAGAAGAGGGGGCACCAGTCCTCCAGACATACGGACAGACATGTCAGGAATTAATGGGAGGGAATCACCATTCATTTTTGATAATGCTAACTAGATGAGGATTCCTCTTGTGTGAGGATGTCATGGATAAGTTTGACAGGGCAGGGTTACACCAATATGAGGTTTTAAAAGCCAAATGAAATAGGTGGTTATGCTAGCCAGTTTTTTAGCCAATACTCAATGTTCTTTCAATATAAAGGACAATTTACCACATAACTGTATTCTTGTAGTGTAAAAAAAGCCTCTGACAGAGCATTACATTACATCAGACAATAACTCTTCACACCCCAATCAACTTTGTAATCCCAAATAGTTTGCTGCTGTGTGAGTACATGAATTTGACCTACAGTGTATTCAAACTTTTTGTGTTTTCCTTTCCTTTCTATTACTTTCTCCTTTTTTGTCTTTCCTTTTCGTTTCCTTTATTTTTTTTTCCTTTTCTTTCCCTTCTTTAACTTGTCCTCTTTTCTTTTTGTCTCCTGTCCTATCCTTTCTTTTTGTAAGATAGATGACCAACCCAAAGCGTCAGTACTTGACAAGTTGGGAATAAGACTCCAAAATCAACTTCGATCTTATAAAAAGGAGCTTTAAAATATAAATGTATAAATAACACACATTTTGAGTTAGGAAAAGGTAACTGGGTTGAAAATATAAAAATGAAATATGAGTTTAGTTGTGGCAAACTGGCTAATACAGTGTAAAGATATCGTGCTCTAGACACTAACTGGTGAACATATATTAGTGTAACCCTTGTATGGAGGCAGGGAGGAGTGAGACATGGGGTAGCAATCAACACCAGGTCGAACCTTCATGCCCTCACCATGTCAAAGTGTCTCTCACAATAGGCATGGCCACCTCGCTCATAAAACGGGTGGCCCTGAAATGGGCGCTCGCATACAGTGCACACATGATGCTAGATGTGGGGGAGGGAAGACAGGGAAGAAAAAGACCATGAAATGTAGAAGAGACAGAAGGAAAGATGGAAGGTAGGTGGTGGAATGACTCAAGAGGGAAAAAAAAACAAAGAGGCAGACAGAAACTGGAGGACCGGTGTACACAGGGAGGAGATGAAAAGCAACTGTGGAGATAAAGCTGGTAAAAGTTTGAGTCACACATATTAAAATGATATCATCAGAATGAAAATTAATGCTAAACAGAACATACAGTAAACACTGTGTCATTTAAATTGTAAACTAACTTGGAACCATATAATACCAAACCAATGAACACTGATCTCCTTAATGTGGGTTTGAATGCAATGTAGACATAAAGTTTTGTCTGAAGTTGCACAGTTTAACATCGCACCTCCACATGCCACTGCTTGCCCATGGCATTGACCACACGGCCCTCGATGGGTCTCCTACAGGCCCCGCAGATGGGGACGCCCATCTTGTCGTGGCAGGGCAGACAGTAGAGCTCCCCTTTCAGCTCCCTGGCATCAGAGGTCAGCTCTTTACTGCAGAGACAGAGGTGAAGACAACTAGATCAGCTCAAAATACATGAAAACACATTCCTTAGTACGGTCTCTACATATGTAAGTGATAGATGCAAACAACAAATTAGTTGTCATGACAGGTTGTCATGTAATTAGACACCTGATACCTAATTTGTGTACTTACAACTGTGCCACTACTTAGATTGTCCACCAGAGCGCAGCCTTTGGTCCATCACTGACGTTGTGGCAGAAGTGCTACATGCGTTGTTATAAGTCTGCATACACTATTCACTTGTTTCATGATATAAACATTTTATTTCTGAATTAGAATTGCAACAAATGTTTATGTTGCGGTAATCATGGATGGTCGGTGTCATCTCAATATAGTCAAGCCACTGGATCCTAACATCAAGGTGCACATACACCTTGCAGCATCATGATTGCCTAACCATGAAGTGTGAGTCAGACATGGCAATGAAAAGACCTCTGTCTTTTCAAAATCTGATTAGGGGCTAAAAACACAGCTGTCCAGGTTTGAGTGTGCGCATGTTTACCCGCAGTTGTTGCAGTTGAAGTGATCAGGGTGGTACGGGTCGTTCTTGAACAGCAGAGGCTGCTCCTCAATAATGGCGTGGCACTTCTGGCAGATGTACTTGCCGAGGCCCCGGGCTTTCTCTCTATTGTGACATGGACGACACAGGTGCCTGATGGGAGAGAATGATAGGAAAATGACATAAACAGACAAATAGAGGGATACATGATCAGACAACATGTTCTCCAAGGATCCTTCCACCTGCACAGCCCAATAACAGAACGCTTTTTGTCCTGTGTAATACAACAGATGTAGAGATAATCAATGAGTGCATGACACGGGTGCATAAAAGTTTGTAGAAAAACATCAATACCAGATAAAACAGCATCATAGACATGAACATCCTTCCTGGTAGTGGTAGACATAAACTGAATGATGATGGTGGAATGATGGTGGATGGTTGTAGAGGAACTGACCTTCCAGCATTCTTCACAAATCCAACATCAGCGAGCACAGCCTGGCAGATGTCACAGCAGAAACAGTCTGGATGCCAACTGTTGTTCATAGCCTTGATCACACGGCCAATGATGAACTCACCTTGGGGAAGAAAAGGGGAGAACTCGTCTAAACAGTGGCGTGGATATTTATGTTTTGAATGGCATAAACTTGGTTGGATGGTATTTGCTGTACTCACCACACTGGTGGCAGCAGGGAGCGAACAGCATCTGGAAGTCATGTTCACAGTATTTCCTGCCTTCAAACTGTCAACAGAATTCAAACAATTTTTACAAAGTTAATTAAAGCACGCAGTTGTACATTGACACAATATAATTGTAACAACATCAGGTTTTCTCATGAAAAAGTGAATCTTAATGCAGAACTGCCTGCTGTCACACAGTAAGAAGTGTTGTTGGGAGTTTTATTATTTTGTGAATGCAGGTGGTGAAACTTTGGGCCAAACTGTTTGGGGTTGTTAATTCCAATTAATTATAATTAAACATCAGACAGCAGATTAAAGTGGTCAAAGTAGACGGAAGAAAGTGTTTCAGTTAGGGGAGGGATCTTGCAGAGATCTGGCTATTATTAACAGATGTGCTAAATTTCAACCACAACAACGCATTCCTTACATTGTTCAATTATTAGTTCTTAGTCATCTGGATTACAGTACAGTGTGGTCAAGTGCGTCTAATAAAGACTTGGAACAATTTAAGTCAGTCCAGCATAGAGCTGCGTGACAACCTCTGAACTGTAACATCATCAGACTGCATATAACATTCCATTGGTCACTATTGAGGGACAGGACGGTTATTTCTCTGCTCTGTTGTATGAGAAGTATTTTGTTGTATAAAGAATGTACTTTACCATTCAAACTTATATCACAGTAGTCATGCAAGAGGTTGTTTTTCACTTCTTGTCTCAAAAATGAAAGCAAGGGAAAATTTACTGCTGTGTACAAAGGAATGGAAACGAGTGGTTTTCCATCAGAAATGATACATTTAACTAGTATAACTGTTTTAAGAAATGCCTTGTGGCAGAGAACACCAGCCCTGCTCCAAATCTGACATGTTGTGCTCCATTATATCTGACAATATGATCATTAATGATTAACTTGGCTCAAATGTTTTACTGACTACCTAGCTATAGTGTGGGTACTTTTATTCAGAGTTGTTATTATCTTCATTAGTAGTTTAATTGTTGTTTTTGTAGCTTGTTGTCATTTTTTTGTTCCCTTTTGCCTTGGATTCTTAATTACATAATTGTCTGACATGATGTAATGTTTACCTTTGTAGATGCCAGGAAGGCTAGGTGCTACCTTGGTATGGCTAATTCAGATCTGTTATATGTTATGAATCAAATTAGAGCAGAAAACAGTTGAGGAACGGGTTGTTTCAGAATTGCTTCTTGATATTCAGTGATTACACGGCATACAGAGCAGTTTGGAGTAGCAGGCTCAGACCAAGCAAAGAATCAAACCTTGAAAGATGGATAACCTACATGGTATCATACTGTATAACAAGAGAGTTTGATTTTTCTTCATCTTATCTTTCTGTGATTGAGCAGCACAAAATGCAGATGTGGGGTTAAATATCTAAATCACATGTCCCTTGTCACAAGCCCCCATGTAATACCAGTTTGTAAAGGCTCGGCTATTTACAGTACATGCACTGTATAAACAGTGTGGTTATCCAAACAGCCATCAGTGCACCACAGCTTCACATCTTCTGTACAAAAGCATTGCATAATACACTCCAGCTATTGAGGATATCAGAAACCATCTCTTTAGAATTTCTAGATACAGCAAACGATTATAAATACTTCTTGGTGTGCATTTTAATGTTATATAAGTTTGTGGTTTCTTTTCCTTTAAATCATCTCTTTCATTATAATTCAAATGTAGGTGATTCAATGGAACAGTGTATATTTTTTGACAGGAAATGGGATGAGAGAAAGGGGGGCCAAGGGTCGGACTCAAATCCTGGGCTGCTGCATCAAGGACAGGGCCTCTGTACATGGAGCATGCTCTACCAACCCACCCCAATGGAACAGTATTTTTAACAGCATTAATATCTCAATAATATGTCAGTGATGCTAAAAACATCAACAAGTCATAAATATATAAAAAGAAAGAAGACAATGTACACGCTGAGACTCTCACCTGCTGTAAAACACTCTTTTTAAAAGGAAAATGGTAAAACTCAGTTGACTGTTTATTTATGGCAACCAGTAGAATTATTCACAGGGACTCAAAGGTTAATGTAATGCCCTCAATGTTTATATTGATCGCAGCATTAGAGACACCTTCTCTTTGATAAACTGACTGAACCGAGGCTCTCCGGGGCCTGCCGGAGAGACATCTGGCCTTGCGTCAAGGCTGGTGTGCAAACAGCTTACTGGAAGCAGGCTTCTAATAAGTCGATGTTACATTAAGGTTGCGCTCGCTCCTCTTTATTTACCTTAACAGGGCCAAGTGTTTAGATTCTTTGTCTGAGGAATGTGCACTAACAACAGCCTTGCACGAACCAGTGATCTAACTGCCTGTAAAGACAGAGCCGGTCATTGACCCATCGCTGCCGTTTGGAATGCGTTTTAAGCTAAAAAGACGTGTTACTGTGGTTACATTTATCATGAGTGTATATCAGCATGGCAGACTTGAGCTGCATGCTGAGGTGTTTTTACAAGCATGCCTAGACCATTCAGGGTCTTTTTCACTGAATCATATCAGCTATAAAAGTGCAGTGCTCATGTTTATTGAAATCCACCCTCAAGGTGTGTCAGTAACAGCATCATGCACATGTTATTGGCTGATGAAAGTCACAATGAACACAAAGGTGAGAACAAACTTTTACCTCATAGAAGAGTCCCTCGGGGAACTGTTGGAAACATTGAGCACACACAAAGCACTGCTCGTGGTAAAGTTCCCCGTTACTGTTCACTATCTTCTCAGCTGGGGCAAAACCGCTCTTGCAGCGCTCGCACATGGCGTTGGCCAGAGCGTTGGCCATGTTGCTGAAAAGAAAAACATATCGGAGTCAGGATCAGAGTGCACTTACAGGCAAGAAACTACCAGGGTTGTGTGGGGATGCACCAACACTGATATTTTAACATCACATAGATTTTCTAGAGTTTCTCCTGTCATGAAAACAGCTGGAACATGTAATCAGTGAGCAGAAAGGAGAGGAGGGAAGGGAAAATGTGATGCAAGAGGTTATCAGCCTATGAAAACACATGCAGGCAGACACATAATGTCTCGGTTCGAGGTGTTATTTTGTCTCTCTGTATCAGGGTGTGGGGATCAATGAGGTGTGGAACCTCCGTGTTGTTTTTTGAGAGACAAGTTGAATTTACGTTCATTCATCTGTACTGTTTCTGCAGTACTACATATGAAGCCAATCCTGCCTTTTATTAAACAATCAGGGTTGTTTTACTGCCTCTCTGCAAAATCTGTGATATATCAGTGGGGCAGGGCCCCAGGCTAATTATTTTTTCCATTGGAGGAACTGGTGCCAGAACCTGGAGCAAGTATGTGGTCACACCCAAAAACCTGCCACCCGCTATCAAACTTACAGTTATTATTTCCCTAAATACTGTTATCACTGTACTTATGACAGACATGTCTAATGACACACGAGGACAGGATGGGAGACATCAGGCATTGTCCTCTGAAATCTCAAAAGTCAACTCTGACAAGGGAATGTTCATTTAATATGTGCACACGGAGCAGAAACGTTCCCACGCTGGGTTTTCTGTATTCCGGTTTTGAGACTGCTGAGTTTCCTTCCTTTAAAAACTGAGTTAAACAGTAAGCACCATGGCAACGGCAGACGCTTCAAGTAGTGTTGTCACGATAATGGAATTTCTAACTTTGATACAATACCTTAAAATATACCCATATTTGAAGCGACAGGGAAAAACTGACAGTAAGGGCATACAATTTCAGATGTTCAGTGTAAGATAAATATAACAAGACTTGTGTTCTGTGTGTTCAACACAAAAATGTCTAAGTCAATTTACTTCTGTAAAAGGAGAGACTATGTGGGCACTACAGCGCTCATGTGCCAACTTGCTGTAGGAGAGGAGAAAAAAAAAAAGGCAGCTCGTACTGGAGTATCCATACTGGCAAAAGTGAGTATTGAAACCATTTTAAATAATCAGTATTGATATTTTGATTAGTTTGTTAACACTACTTGCTACTCAAAATATTTACATATTTATACGCTTTTTCTGCTCACTGTCACATTTGTGAGTCACAGCACATGGAGGCTAAAAAACATTACATTCACTTATGTTTGAGGTAACAATTGACACATTTGACTAATGATTATTGACATTTTTTTCATTCACTGATACCAACTACAACTCTTCATACCACTGGTAAACACACTACTTAGGAGTGTGATGGATGAATGTGGGAGGGGAGAATCTGTAACAGTGGACATTTCTAGTGGTACATTTCGTCACATCGCCCAACCCTACTTCTATTACACGTTCAGGCTTAGGCTGAACTTTGGACTACATCCATGATTATAACAAGGAAAAAAAATCAACTGTAAAACTAAATTGTCTAACTGATTCATAGCATAAGCAGCCGATGTACAAAACCGTACCCGTAACAAAAGTTCCAATACTGATACACACAATATAAGACTGCTTGGTAGCTAAAATAAAGTGGAAGTTACTGACAACATGTTGGAAAAAGAGAAAAGGAAAAGGAAGAGGGAATGGTTGGACCATCCTCGCTTCCCTGCTTCGTTTGAAAGGTCAGAATACCAAAGTGTATCCAGGCAACACGCACGCACGCACGCACGCACAAACACACACGCACACACACACACACACACACACACACACACACACAATGTAGGATTTTAATGGAGTGATGCCATCTATTCATATTAAGTTCCTCCAAAAGTATCTGTACTACAAAAAAAAGAGTAACTGGCATACACTTTAAAACACTAACTACATTGAAACCAGCTTCCATCTGGGTCCACTCCTCACAAGCTTATCATACACATATTGTTCTATAAAATACCCTGTCTGGCCTGATATCACACACGCTGACAGCCCTGCCCTCTCCGAAGGATTTACAAGAGGATGTGATACATCCCTTAGGCATTTCCACCCTCCTATCTGCCTCTAGCACCCTGCGTGAGTGAGAGACAAGCCTACAAGCAGTTGGACGACTGAAACAAAATAGGTTTATTTGATTAAAACACCCAATGCAATGCCAAAACAGCTCTTATTGCTGTTACACCCACTCTAGCATAGGTTTTGGACAGACCAGTTACTCTGAGGGAGTTGTCTGTGTTGGAAGATGGACATGATCCCTCACCAGGTTCCCATCAACTGTCAGTTGTGTTCTATGGGGTCAAGCCAAAGGTAATGTTTCCAAACACTGGTCCAGGCTCCCCAAACAGTGTGCTAAATTGACTTAGTTAAGCAACAGTAGTTTAAGGCTGAATTGGTAATATTTTTTACTTTAAATTATATATGAATATAAAATATAAAACTCAACATATATTTTGGATTTAACATATGTTTTAGCAAAGGTTTGAGGCACAAAAAGGCATTGTAACCAGAGACGTGAAAGAAGGTTGGGAGTAGGTTTCCTAAGAAAAAAATAAATCCGTATATGACTCTCCTTCCAGCCCTGTTAACCCCACCATGCTGGTCTGTGACTATAAATGGAGGCTGGTTGTCAGCAAATGGAAAGGATGCAGTCTGTCACCTCTGTTATGGATACCTTCTGTTGCCTCCACCCTCCCTTTGCTGGTCTCCACTTTCTTTCTTTTGCACATTCTCTACTTCTTCTGTAGGAACTGACTCAAAACTTAGTCTTGTCTTTGTATTTCTTGAGAACTGACAAGTTTAAAATTCTTGCTCCACTCAACCCCTTGTTTTTCTAATTCATAACTATTTAGCCCAGCCGATTTAGCATATACAGACTCCAAGACCATCGAACATTTGCATTGTCTTCAACTAAGAAGTTAAAGCCCAAGTTTGTGTACAGAAATGACAGTTAATGGGGTCTATTCTGGGCCAAGTCACATCCTCCATCCAATTTCATGGAAATGTGTAGTTTTTGTGTAATCCTGCTGACAAACCAAACAACAATCACATGGGCATGGGTAAAAAACATAACTTCCTTGGTGGATGAATTAATCCTGAAAATAAATGGCAGATTAATAAATAATTAAAATGGTTCTTGGTTGCCCTTATATCTGAATATATCAGCTGCTAACGACTTTTTCTGTGGCAGACAAGCTTTTTTATGTAATACCACTAGACGTCACAAAAATAAAACCTGTTCAAATACCAAACATGGGGGGTTCAATGTCTTCATGACACTATATCTTAACACATATCGTCTTTACTTTTTGTGTCAAACACTTAGAAAGAAAACTCAAAATGTCCCTGTGGACAAACATGTAGGTGACCCTACATCCATGTCCCCCTGCAGTCTACAATGAGGCTAGATGAGTCACAAATAAAACATTTATATTTAGCCTTCCTGTCCCTCATGCGCACATACTTGGGATGCCAGTTAACATATTCTACTTTGCATAACAACTCCCCCCTTGCCACGAAAATAGCCCTTCTTGTGTACCCCCTGCTGTAGTGCTCGGAGCTATCCCTGCACAAACATGGCACCTAAGGCAGCTTAAGCAAATCAAACTGGCTGGTAAAGCCAGCTCCTACAATATCAGAATTCTTCACATTCTGTAACACTACAGTAAGCTCAGAGCCTACAGACCGAATTCCTTAACACAGGCACGGCACGGTCATCAGATGTATTGACACGTCAATTACCAGAATGTCTTATTCTTAATCTGTGATGGTAATCCAGTGATCATCCACCAGTCACACACAAAACCAAATCAAACCACAGCTCCTGTCCTAGCCTATGCTCCGTACGTGCTCAGAGATACTACACTGAATATTTAATGAGTAAGGGTAGACCTGTCACAATATTTTGTAAGTGATTTATCAATATATACTGTAGATATGACAATGGACACAACCCAACAAAAAGTGTCAAAAACTGGATTTAGCCTACAGTACATTGCCTGTTATGTTAGGAATGTGCCAATTGTTATAATAGTTATTTAGGTTTTGTTAACTGAGCCAGAGAGAACATTTTATGTGGTTTATCTATTTAGGATATTTTAATGATCTTTTCAGATTCCAGTTCCAACGGTCTCACAATGAGATAAATATATTTTATTAAGTATTTCTGGGGAAATAAATCATACGTATGTTTTTTGAAGGAGTATGATGACTGAAAGTGGAGGTGTGTCCCTGAGAGTGAAGCAGCCTCTGACAGAAAACTTCAACCATCAAGTTAAAGGTTTTAAACTGGCTGCTAAAGACTTTTTACTCCACAAAAGTAGGAACAACTCATCCATATAAGCAAGAACAATGACAATAATAATAATCATGATCTAAGGACCAAATTCCGACAATCTGATTCCTCTTCTTTTAAAGATAAAAGTGCTCTAACCCTTGTTTTCTAAACTGTGTACTTACAAGCGAGCATAAAAATCACAAAACTCCTTATAGACTTTGACATCGCTCTTTCGTCTTTGGGACTTGGACACCGGGACCTCTGCCTCTCCCCCATCACCACCCTGAAGCCTCTGATGGTAAACATTCATCTCCCCATGAGTAACATGGTCCGGGGCTTCACCATCCTCAGGTATTAAGGGCGACAGGGCACGACCGTTCACCTCCATACTCATCTACAACGGCTTGAATTAACTACTGAAGTCCATCAAACTGGTGAGTCAAAAATCAAAACACACCAGACAGAAATCTCCTGTGTTTGTTCAATGCAAGTTTCCAGCACACCCATCTCTCTCACTCACTGATACATCCAACAAAAAGCAGAGACACAGTAATACATTGGAAGTTGCACAACATGGAACGTTTCTTCCAATGAAATTGAAGGAAGACAAAACAAAGCAAAACATCTGCTTGGACAGTGAATACTGCTGTGTTAGTAGTTTCCAGTTTGCAGTGTTGTTATGACAGTGCTGGACGGACTCAGATTCCCACTGACGTTAAATGTTAACCATCATAGAAAAGAGAGTGAATATCACTTTAAATTATGAAATAATATGAACAAAAATGATAGGTCAAATCAAAATAATAAAACAGTGGAATCAATCTGCCCTGGCCTACTCCAGGTTTTGAGCTTGTTTTCGGAGACGGCTCAATAATAAGATCACATGAAAACTATGTATATCATCGTCAGCTAGAGCTGAACGACATACAAACAAATCATTTGAATACAGTTATTTAGATATTGCGATTGTGACTGCGAGTCACGATATTACTGAGAATTAATTTTCACACACAAACAGGCTCTCATTCTCATACCCTTCCAACCCACGCAGGGACATCTATAGCACCACAATGCTTCATTTATCACAGCATGTTATGACATAATTTACCTTACAGCTCCTGCAATTTTTAATATTGCACTTGGCCATGATGTAGGAAGGGGCATCTTTGTTTTGTGTGCTGGATATTGTTGATGTTTCAATGATGTTTCATTGATGTGACATTCTAGTCTTTAATTCATTGGCTACTGAGGCATCCTTGACACACTGGATTTTGTAGTGTTGTGACACTGTTTTGTCATCTGGCAGATCAATAGTCAAGACTAAAGCATAATGGATATTTTAGCAAAAGGAGCAGGGATTTTCAACGCCTGAGAGAGAGAGAGAGAGAGAGAGAGAGAGAGAGAGAGAGAGAGAGAGAGAGAGAGAGAGAGAGACGATATAAATGCCAACCTGAGCTTAAAAATGGCTACAGCAACTGTCAGCAGTCGACAAAGTGTCTCTGGAGTGTTCCCTCTGCAGGATAGCATTTTGAGACTTCCTCACCAGGCCAATAAAGATCACTGGAGAGGTTAGAGGTCAGGTCACCCGTGCCAAAGCCTTGGAAACTGAAGTAGGAAATAAACTGTCCCGCTGAACTGACCTCTGTAGCTATTATGGAGATGGAGCCATTAATTTTTTAACAGAGGGGGTTTTGTGAATATAACCTACTACAGTGCTTCTCAACAGTCCATGTGGGCTTGGCTCCCACAGTCAGAAATATTTATCCCAATAACACTGACAAGCATTTATCTATGACATTTTCCATCTGCCATTCTTCGCTAAATCTAAAGGCCCCCACACACAGCGCAGAGTCAAACCAATGGCCAACTGCCTATATTCGACCACTCCGTTGCCTCTCATCTGACCCGTTCGGCAGAAAAGTTGCTTTGAATATACCACTTTGATGGCTGCCAACTCCACAGTAGCGTGTACCTTCTGCGATTGCGCGAGATGCAATAAGTCTCCTTAACATCGGGTGGCGCTAGTCTCGTGCCAGTAATCCAAAACATGAAAACAGGAAATGACGGAAAGGGGTGCATAGAAAAACAAAGCGCCCATAGAGCTCAGTGGCGCACACAGTATTCCGCCCCTCTCACACACCATGCTGATTCGCTAGCACACCAGCAATCAGAATGGTCATACAGCTAACACACAACCAATCAGAGTACTCAGACGGTCAATAACCAATGTTCTCAGACTTCGCAAGTTGAATCGGAGCAGACGCTGTCCACCCAGTTCCAAAAGCTTCCAACGCAGCTGAACACACCGAACAAATTTGTTCCCGAACTCGTCCGAGTCTCCCCAAACACTTCAGATGGCGAACGGTTGGCCTGGTGTGTTTAAGGCTTAAAACAACTCATTACAAAAGGCTAAAAACAACATGGAGCCTTTGTTGCCTTGAAATTTTAAATATGTAACCAAATAAAAGCTAATTTCATAAAAAGATTTTAAGATTTTTCCTATGAACATTTTATGTGTTGCCCAAAATGTGATGCCACACCTCCTGAACTCCCAGGGATGATAGACAAGGAAATGCAAGGTTGTTATCATGGCCAAAATGATCTACATATAATTAAAATATAAGATTTCTGTTTTTGTCTTTGGTTTGGCTGATCACATCTGAAAATGTTCAGACACCGACTCTCGACAGACAAACGGATTCAGGCCAAAGAAACAGATCAAACACACCCTGTTCACACACCCAGACCCCCCCTTGTGCACTATGTCAACAGCAACCATGGCAACACAGTCATAAGGGCTGCTGGCAAGGCACAGGTACACACTCACACACTCTCTCTCACACACACACACACACACACACACACACACACACACACACACACACACACACACACACCCACCACACTGCTTCACC
>OMLP01020636.1:63175-79852 GCA_900302685.1 Spondyliosoma cantharus
CACACACACACACACAGACACACAGACACACACACACACACACACACACACACACACACACACACACACACACACACACACACTAGTTGATTTAGTGCAAACATAATTTATGACTAACATTTCCTTTGTTATGCACTTTTTGTTCCAGACGCCCAGTTTGACCTGAACAATCAAGGGTCCAGTTCCACTCTTAACTCTACGGGACTGGCTAGGACATAAACCCAAAGGTGAATAAAAGTAACATCTCCATCCTTTAAAGTTAGCAGCAATTTCTTTTTCCAATGCTACCAAGTTAATTCACAGGCTCATTTAAAGACCCGTATGTACTGTAACCCTGCGCTGCTGATTAACATAATTAATGTTGTCAAATTATGAAAGTGAAAGAAATGCTGGAAATGATTTGGTCTGCTTAGCATACGAAAAACCATGGTGCATTTCACTTAAAGTCGGCAGTGCCTCGTCATCTGCTTTTATTCCACAACACAATTGTTTTCATGCAGAGCACCAATTAATCCTAGCATGTGAGGGCTAGAAAGTTCTGAATTAAGTTTTTTAGGGAGTGTATTTCTTAAATGAAAAAATCAGGTATGGCAATGGGCTGTATATCCTACTGGTTTTCTTGGTTTCTATCAATACTGTATTTTGTACCAACTCTACAGGCAGATATTTGGCCTTTTCGTTGACTTATTTGACAGGACAGATGAACAGTGACAGTAAATGAGGAGAGAGAAATGGGGACAACATGCAGCACAAGTGCCACAGGTTGGAATCAACCCAGGCTGCTACAGCAATGATACAGCTTCCGTATATAGGGTGCAGGCTCTATCAACTGAACGCATTTTTGACTGTAATAGATTTTCAAAAAAGTTCCTATAAACAGAATTATTAAATGTATTTTCTCTTTCTTACCACTCATGGGGTTTCCTTTGTTCTGACTCCTTCCCTACTCATTTTTGTTGATCCCCTAAAGCTTTCTCCCACTGTGTCACTGTTTTGTTCCTCTTTCACATGCCTTGCTTTTCTGTGGTTTAACGCAGTCTTGTAATTTACTGATGCTACTCTTTGCAGAAAGAAATTACAAAACACTGGGTTTGATGGAAGAAATCTCTTAGCTCTTGCCAATACTGCAGTCATATTGGCATGAAATAATGTTATGAGTTATGAATCAAATCTGATTTCAGTAAATACTACACTCATAATATTTCTTACAGTATACTGCGATGTATACTTACTGCAGGTAAGCTGTTATTCTTAGCTAACAGTTTGTGATGATGATACATATCTGAGTTTTGTGCCTTGCTTGCCCCACATGGCGACCGTGAATGGTCAGATATTATGTATTCTTAAAAGTTATTTTCATTAAATGATACATAGTGAGATGATTGTGCTTATAACAAACTGCGTGGTGTGTAGCCAATATAAAACAACCCATCTGACACCAAATTACTGTTGCGGTGCATGAGAGGGAGGGAGGCTGGGGACACCTCTAATGAGAGAGCTCCCTCCTTCTGTCTACATTCCTCACATTACTACATTCCTCTAATCACTTCAGGATCACACACACACACACACACACACACACACACACACAGATTGACAGAGGGAGAGAGAGACTGGGAGACACAGAGAGGTATTTGTAAAAGACACAAAAAGAACATCCAAAAAGTGACTAAAGTTATTGAACGTGTTGTTGAAGTCATGAGCTTGTTGTCCATCACTGCCGGTCACACGACTCAGAGGAATTCAGCCATCAGCTGCAGTATTTACTGATCAAATACTCCACCACATCTCACCTTATCTATCCTTGTCAATCCACGACACACAGAAAATAGGCCTTTCTTCAAATGTACTTTGGTAATGTTCAACACAAACAAACCCTCGATTCATTACATGATGCAAGAAAGTGTCAGCAGATAATGACAACAAAGCTGATAACCTCTGGCTAATGGTCACAAAACCAGCCCAAACAAGACCTTCACAAAGAATATTCACTATTACAAGAATATTCCCTATTTCAATGGAAATAACAATAATAATAAGGGCACTGGAAATTAATCATATTTTAGCTGGCGAAACACCTCCAAAATAAAACAAGTTGCTGAAAAATATGACGGCTAAAATTTAGCATGGCAAGTTTTACAAGTAAACAATTGTTAATTTCTTCATTTTTAAGTGGTTTCTTATAACACCATAATGTTTTTTACTGGAACCATTTAAAACCACGTACATCGGCTACTAGAAAAGATGATTTTAATTAAAAAGTGTACACTGTCTGCTACAAATTGAGGTTGACTTACATAAAGATGGTGGGCAGAATATCCGCAACACAATAGAGGTAAATTCCCGGCATAAGCAGATGTTATCATAGGGTTGAATCAACATTTTTCGTTGAAGGCTCATAAATAATTTGCTTCACAAAGACAAACTCACCTGAGTCTGTCCCCTGCCAGACTTCCATAGCTGTCTGGTCTCTCCTGTCTTCGTCTGTACAAGTCTGAGTTTGACAACTCTTTCAGCCTCAAAGAGTTCATCTCCCCTTCGCCTCTCACTCTCCCTCCCTTCCTTCCTTCCTACCCCTTGTCTGCTGAGAACACTCAGTCCACAGAAATAATACTCTAATGAAAGTGTGTGTGTTAAGTCTAGCTGTCGTTCTCTCTCTCCAAAATAACACACCTCCAGGGCTCACACCCTTGAGGAAGGACACGTATAGAGGTGTGGTTTCACAGCCTGCACACCTATCAAATACTTCTTGCGCCTCCTCCTCCCCCTCCTGCAGCAGGTAGAGGGGGAACGCCTCAGGAGGAGAAAGGAGAAAGAGCCGCAGAAGAAGAGAGAGGCATTTTCCCTTTCTGGCCTTTACTCCCATTGTCTCCTTTACCCCCTACTTCTTTCTGGTTCTCTGGTTAGAAAAGCCTGAGAGAGACAATAGAGTGCAAAACGAAAGAAGATAAAAATGCACCAATCACCCTAATGAGGTGAGGTCAGCATCAGAGCCAGAATGACACCGGCTGTTTGAGTCTCAAACCAAAATCGATATTTTAATACCTACATTTATGGATGATACTACTGTGAATTTAAATAATTGTTAAAATAATCCTGAACAAATAAAACATCAATAAAATAAACCAAAACAAACCAAATTACACAACCAAAACAATAGATAATAGACTCTCGGGCTGCATGTAAATGCTACAAGGCAATATCAAGGTCAGCAAAAATGATTAATAGGATATATATGATACGATTAAATAATGTATTTATGATAATGTGATAACGTCATTATCGAGACTGGTCTAGTGAAAAAGACAAAGAAAGGACAATAGGATAATAGTAAATATTAACCAGCAGACTGCACTGAAAATTAGATTAGTCTGAATTAATTTGCGCAAAAACAAACACAACAAAAGTTTATCATACACGGATTGGGAAAACAAGGGTTAAATGTTCATAGAAATGTTCATCAAAGAGGTATTATAATGTCCATATAATACCTGTTTGACATTTATATAATGACATGTCCTAAACGTATGCATCAAAATATATAATGACACAACATGCTAAAATGATTAGAAACAGTTATTTTGATTATTGACTTATCTCCAAATATTTTCAATTTTTGAATGGATTAGTCTGTAAATGTAAAAAAAATTGAAAAATCACATTACAGAGCACAAAATGACACCTTCAAATTGCTTCTATTGTCCAACCAAAAGTCCAAAGACTCCTTATTTTATCAGAAATGACAGAAACATAGCAAACCCGGATATTGAATCAAAAGTTTGACACCTTTTTCTTGAAAAATGAAAATGCTTATCAAAATAGTTCGCCAAATGACTAATCATTGCAGCTCTAGCCAGTGTTCACAGCTAAAATCTTTATCCAAAGTGCAGGTCACACTAGAGTTAGTATAGCATGTCATGTATTTGAAGCGTAACATACAGTTTCAATTATTGTGTTCAGCCTCAAGGAAAACTGGCACATATCATATAGCACTGAGCAACCTGATGTTCCAGTGCCTCATCAGTCATCAGTCAGTCTTATCCAGGACTAATAACAGTGTTTTAAAAAGCACAGGGGTAAAAAAGAAAGAAAAAAAGAACTCTAGTCGACACACTTCAGTCCCAACAGCAGCATGTTTAGGAGGCTGGGAACAGAGACTGAGTAAAGACGCACTCTTCCAAACAATGCCACCCACTATGGAGTCATATTCTCAAGTTTCAAGCAGACACCACTTGAGCTCCATCATTGTAAACTGTGAAATTACTTCCCAGCAGAAACAACAAACTATTGAAAAGGGGGGAAATGTCAATCTATGAATTATTCATTGCAACGATACGTGGGAACAAGAGATCCTCCTCGACAGATACCAAACACAGCAGATGCACATTTTCAGATGGAGCTGAAAGTTGCTTCTCTATGACAATATTAAAGCAGAGAAAAGATTAATCAGAGGCCGTGAAACCAAACAAACAAACGTCAACAATCGTCCAAAGAAGAAACAGATGTAAACGGAGCTCAGACTGCAGCACTGTGAAACTTAACACACAACTGATACGCAAGTTAATTCTGATACTGCTCGTTTAATTCACCTGTGTACCTGTAATTACAGAAATCATGAAGGTGGGAAGGTTGGGTGTTAAATAGCTGTGAGCAGAATAACCCCTGAGGGAAATCTTGTCTCTTGTAAATGTCTACTGACAGTTATGTGCCTTGTGAACAGCTCACACTCTGCAGATTCACCCTCAGCAGCTTGCCTTGACCTGTTCAGCATTCCACATGGGTTTGATGAACACAGGAGCGTAAAATGTGAATGCTGAACTTCAATATCAGATCCTGGAGCAGCTGCAGCAGGGTCATGGAGGGCTGACGTGTGTGAGTATGCCAGAACATTCATGATGAGTCATAGTTTTAGGGCTTTATATCTGCATTCACCATACCTAAAAAAATCTGTCTGTCTGAGATGTGCATTTCAGTCAAATTTGGTTAATTTCATATAATTGAAATATAAATGAGAATGATGATCCACTCTGGATAACAACTGTTTAAAGTGTTTAATGGCACATCAACCACAGTTGGATTTAAAAACTATTATTGTGTTTGGTTTTAAAGGTATATTATAAAAATAACTCAGTGTTTCCCACAGAATGGCCATGTACCTGAGAATGAGACTCAAACATCAACTATCTCTTACACAGTCTTGCTCTAATTCTCCAGTTTGTATCTGCCCTGTTGATGTTCTTCGTCAGCAGTGTGTTTTATGAGGTCGCCCCAAAAAAAAGAACAACTTGCATTTTGGATTATTTCGCCCCTGACCACACTTTCACAACAGCAGGTGAGGCACAATGTGGTGGAAGCTTGTCGTTATTTATGTAGCCTGTCGAAACTCTCCAAACCAACATGGTACCAAGTGACATCGCAACAACCAGGTGCACTTACAAGCTTGTAAGGGCAGCTTCAAATAGCAGAGAGAGGTGCATCACAATAATTGCGTTTTATCTCTCTCTCTGTGTTTTCTCAGTCACATAAAAAAATAAAAGTAAAAAGTGCTAAAATGTGGCATCAAAGATACATGCTTTGCCAGCCAAAGTAAAGCCTGTGTCTGTGAAACTACTGACTCTCACAAAAATAATCACCCTGAATCACCACTCATGACCCACTAACAGTACGTTTCTTTCTCCAGAAATGCCTACTGCCCCTTTCAAGAGCAACAGATCCTGCAACATAATAGTGACAAATCCTTCACGATATGCCTTAAAGATGCGTGCCGCAAACGTTCTGTACTTGTATAGATGTGCTAAGACAGCTGTCTTTTTAGAGCCAATAAAAATGACTCATCCCACACAGACACACACTTTATCAAAAAAGAGCAGACATTTCCTACAAGCCCCAGGAAACTTCACAACCGACCTCTCAGCCACATGAGTGCACTGCCACCATGTGGACAAAATTGGTACAACAGCTGCTCTATTCATTTATCCAGTGGACAGCTAAGCTATAATGATTCAAATGTATTCCACACTTTATATGTACAGTTGATGGTGGGTTTACTGTTTTTTTTTGTTTCTAAATGTGCTTCTAAATGTGCTCTGAGCATGATATTATTTTCCTCTACTTAAGTATCCTATTTTGCACTGGATCTATTTATCATCAAATTTATAGGAATCTTGGCATCATCACACATATGAGGAAGTATACAAACAAGTACATACACTGCAGCCCAAATATGGAGCCACAGTGCTAATATGTATCTAATGAAACATCGCTGATATCAAGCTGACTTGCTTTTAAAATATTCACAGGTACACTGATGTGTTAAGATCATGTGCAGCTCTGTAAACAACACATACCATAGCTTGCATGTCAACATTAAGTAAGTGATGTCACCTAGCTGCATTACAAACAGTTACAAGAACAATATTAATACATCTTACCAACGTTTCGTGTCAAACTGCAGTGAGGATATTTCAGTTGTTGCAAAAGTCTGTTTGCTGTCACTGCAAACACTTCTCCTGCTGTTATCTCATGTCTGCATGGCCACATCACTTCCTGTTTGCAGTGGTGTGTGTGTCTGTGTGAATGTTTGTGTCCACTTGTGCCTATGTGCCAGTATGTATGTGTTTACGAGGGCTGGGCAGATGTAAAGCTAGCACACACAGGTACTTATAGCACTGTGTGTGGTTCAGGCCTTTGGCTGCCTGACAGTTGGTCAGGATGGAGTTGGGGTGAGACTGAGGGAGATCAAAGTTGGTGCATAGAAAAGGAGGAAGGACTGAGGAGGTGCAGGAAGCCTTCAGTGACCAGACTGAATGGAAAATCAAAGCGTTCTCATAGACCTGCCATGTAAAGCTTGTCACTCCAGGTGCCATAAAGGAGGTGAAAGGCCAAACCTACCAACCACACTGACTTACTGACATATTATATTGGCTGGGTGGATGATCCAACATAATTGTGGGTGTGCCTTTAACTATGCAACAATATGTCTTGATGCAACTCTCTGACTGTTGTGCAACTGTGCTGTTAACAAAATATGATACAAAATGTTAGAGAAACTGGCTGATGCAAAAAAGACTGTATGTTAACAACAATACAGCAAACTGTAAAGTGGTCACAGCCTTAGAAAGCAAAATTAACATTTAAATACAGTACAAAGTAGCTACTGTATAAAAAGAATCAAGTGCATATTTTCTTTTATTACACTGACATAACAGACTGTGGATGATTTTATGCAAGTCCAGAACTGTCTGTTTTTCTTTTTTTCTTACAGCTTCACTGGAAGGGTGAGGCAACTTTTTTTCAGACAGATGAGTCAGTTAAGTCCTCCTATAACACAGCAGACCGACTTTTCTGGTCATATAGATGGAGGAAAAATAATGTTGGTGTCTTAAAGTGGATATAATATTGTGCCTTTACGCTCACACTCACACTCACATTCACGCACACAGCAATGGAGGAACTGCTGTACGCATGAGAGGACCATTGCACAGCCTGTTGTTCCATACTTCCTTCTGCATCAGTGAGACATTTGTCTGTCATTAGTGTACTACTGTCAGGGTGACTGTGGCTTAAGAGGCAGTTTAATCCCCGGCCCTGCAGCCTAATTCTTGAAGTGTCCCTGGGCAAGATACTGAACTCCTAACTTCTCCTGGTGGTGCATGTGGATGGTTATTGCTATAGAGGCTACATTCACACTAGAACAAATAGCTTTTGCTATGTTTACACCTGGCATCCACCCTACTGGAGTGTTTTAGGAGCCCTAAAAAGGAAACTTTTGGAAATGCTGCTGACCCTGTTTTAGTTTGTAAACTCCACGGTTGCGCTATAACGTGGATGGGCAGAAACTGAGACTTTTGGAGGCGATGACCCAGACGCCTACGTCAGTCATGAAGTGCCATTCCCTGATTTGTCACAGCGGTGTGGGCCAGTGCATACGTTAGAACACACACTGCTGTTTCAGGTCATTACTGACATTAAGCAGTGTACTGGTCATAAAGTTCAAAAAGTTCTCCACATAGCAAGTGAACATTATGACTTAGTATCTCATATGAATGAATAGGAAGTCCTATTTTTGAAACCTGAGATACCAACACATGCATATGAGGCACTTCCTTGTGCAAAAAAGATGAATTTATTTATTCAAAATAAAGCCGGAAGCTTTATTGTTTTCTGTTCTGCTCCTGCAATTGTTGCTGTAAGCAACGACAGCATGTTGACACACAAAGCCGCTATTGATACCAATGAAAGACTTCCTGAGTCTGCCTCACAATAAATCCATTTGAGTGTGAAGACAGTAGTAGGCCTATATTGTGCTTCCAGAGCATAAGATCACACAACATCCACATCCTCGAATGAAATCTCAATAATTTCAACTATAGAAGACCATTGCTCCTCATATTAAAAGTCGGTGTAGCATCAGGTTACAGTATGTGTGAGATGCAATAAACACTTCACACCCACACTTCACACCACATGCATCAAGTCAGCGCACAGACACATTCCCAGTCCTACACCACACAAGCTCACCGCTCTTCCAAACAAGGACAAGTCCACACCGGAGACGGGGACATTCTTCTAAGCTCCAGTTGTATCAACACAGTGTGGAGTCAGATAAAAATGTAATGCGCTGGGAATGCAGCAATCCTCGGGCCTTTAAAAGACTTGCCCTCATACAGCTTTTAGCGTCCAGAGTGCTTTATAAAAGCCAGATTCATCCCAGGCCATAATTAACCGTGCAGTGCACACAGTAGCATTCACACTGGTGGAAAAAACATTGCTCTGAATAGCAGTCCCCGGGGACCGGACGGTCAGGAAGTGGGTTAGAAAGCAATAACTACTGTCCAGTGAGCTTGTGTGGACATTCCTATGCAGGGAGGAGGCTGATCTGGAGAAAATGGAGGAACATCCTCTTTAAAAATGTATTTCTCAGGACTACGCTGCATTCTGTCACTTCTGTCTACTGTGTGAGTGTAGGTTGACACCAGCATATTAAGCTGCCTCAAAGTTATTTTGCCGTTTAACATTAAAACTCTGCAATTACTGTGGTTAGCCATCTGATACAATATTCAGTGGAGGATTCATCTGAAATTGAGTTTGTGAGTTTTTCTTAGGATTATTCTTTTTATGGAAATGATGCCAGAAAACCTGCTAAATCAATTATGTGTTTGGTGGAATTTATCAAACACATGGAAATTTAAAGAAAGCAAATATTAGAGGTAAATCTGAAATTAAATTAGCACACTGGTTAACAATTTAAGGCCCAGCTGATAAAATCGGTATCAGGTATACTGTATATATTTTCCAAAATGAGGTAAATGAAACATTTTGTTTTGTATTGCACTGATGTCATTTTAGACAATAAAGTTTATTGCTTAGCCCCAAAATATCCTGCCACCATTACATATCTTTGTCACAAGTGTTTGATAACCACATTTGTGGGTGCATTATGAAAGATTTGCGTTTAGCCGATATCTCAATATCTGAAGTTTCTGATAGTTCCTTACATCAAGTATCATTCAGGCTCTATTAACATGTATGGCTCAATTAACAAATGTGTGAGGAAGAAGTTTCTGAAATCCAATGCAGTTCATTATCATTATCATCCAATACAACTGAGAGATAATGTTGGAATACCTGTGGATTTATCACAAACAATACCAGCTCTAGAGTATTAACGAAGAACCTCATGACAGAGAACAATCTGCATACACAGTTTATTTTAACAGCAATCTGAAAGAAAAATCACCAAAACCGATAATCAGAAAATGCTGAATATCGGCCCCGATAACTGCCGTGGGCCTAATATCATATCATATGAAAAGCTACCTACCAGGAGATGGGGAATAATTAGATAGCAGTAGCATAAGTAAGATAAATAATCAAATGAATCAGAGTATTGCTGAATTTGGGAAGTACAACATGGCACCTACTGTAAATGAGAACCTCCCTAATCTCAGAAACTCACTAATCTCAGATGGAGAGATTTACCCAAGCTAAAAAAGTCTCAACAATTATAAAAAAAGATGATCAATTCAGTTGAACAAAAGTATCCCCATCTTCCTAATGTAACGTACAGATGAGCTGCTTTCTGACCAAGCTAGCTGTCAGTTGCTAGCTAAATCTGACATTTTATGCTACAGCAATGATCCGTAAAACATTTGTTGCATATTTAGAAAGAACAATAACAATAACTTATATTATATTCAGACCTGCAGGCCACGCTGTGAGGCACATGGGTACTATATGAGCCCTGGTGATAATCACATACAATGAAAGAAACTGTTAACTTCAGTGTAGCTAAACTTAACGGACCAGACCAAACTCCATTCAGCATTTCTGTCATTTTAACATACGCTCATTGACAGTTTGGACAGCGTTGGGTACGTTTCACAAACGGCACAAAAACATTAAGAACATGTTGTTTTCTTCTGGAAATACACTAGTTTACCATCCAAAAGTATCTGTTAATAACACGGTGGAGGGCGCTAGCGAGCAGCTAAAGTGACCAAGTTGAGATTGAAGCAGCATTAAAGTACATTAGCTACACGAAGCTAATTAGTGCGTTAACTTTTCCCTATAAAAGCCAATGTTTCGGTTGCAAAATAGCTAGGTTTTGTAAATGAATGGCAACATTAATGAGGTAGGTTTTTACACGAGGTTTTGTCATGACTGGACTGACTAACCCATGAGAGAATGGAACATACCGGGGCTGCGTTTTTCTCTTTTTTTTTTTTTCTTCCAGCGAAAATCTGTCAACTTCCCAACTCATCAGGAAAAAAAATGTCTCCATTAGGGAAACACTTCTAAACTTCTCACTCACCCATTTGTCATTTCCGTAATGCCGAGCATCTCGCCGCTTCTCTCCCGGGCCGGACTTGTGTTTTTTTCTGACTTCAAGCTGCAGACGTCCAGATGTGGCACAGTCTGGGATGTACGGCTGTCCAGTGTTGAGCTTCACACAGCGAGCAGAATGGCGAAAGCGGGCCTCGCCTCGGCTCACCAACCGACAACACAGTCAACGGAAGCGATCACTTCCGCTCGCAACTTTCAAAGTAAAACCATGCACCTCATTCTTTAAAGTGCACTGCAACAAGTTCAGTTGAGCTGTTTTTTTTTTATTAACAAACAAAATAAAAACAAAATGGAATTATGATACTGCAATATATTATAACATAACATTATACACATCAGGTACTTTGAGACTTTTACTGACTCACTGAATGTACTGTAAGTAATTGTTGGCAACAAATGTAATCAAGTATTAAAATTACATGTAGAAGTAGGTCAAACATTTACATGTATGTAAATATTGTACACTAGGCTGATTATCAGATCCAATAAAAAGCATTTGACTTTTCTTTTATCTGATTTAAAAAAAAATGAATCAATTCAAAAATACACTTTATTTGCTCTAACACAGCAGGCGATCTGAAAAGTAACTAGTAACTAAAGTTGTAAAAATATATGTAGGGAGTAAAACAGTACAATACTTAAGTAAATGTATTTAGTTATATACCATCACTGATATTTACATATAAATCTAATATATTTATTTAAAAAAAAGTAGAAAGAATATAGACATAAAAAAAATTGTATTTCAAATATAGTAAAAATATTTTTAGAAAGTAAAGTGAAGGTGGAAATCTGTGCCTGTGCATATACTTATTATAATGAGTATATACCTGTGTAGGTCTATGTATACACACGTTACTGTACCATCCTTCTAAATATCATTTTGTATCTTTCTAATCCTTTCTTTTGCGCTACTCCTAAATACTTTATTCTATTCTCTTGCAAATGTCTAATGCTTTGTGTGATTCTCCTGAGTCTGACTCCTCTTGAATATCCATCCTTTAACCTCCAACCAATGTGATGTTTTAATAGTGACATCCAATCATTTTAGTTATTACATATTATGTGTTTAACAAACCTTGACTTTGCATGATGTGCACACAACCTCCTCAATCTAACATACAGTACAATGTACATACTGTATCTGCAATAGTCAGTTTTGAACAACGATAACACATAAGTGACTTGAACAACAGTCTTTTTCCACAGAAAACATTTTAACATTAATCTGTAACATTTTTTTATCCAAGCTTTTTGTCTTTCCTTGAGTATTTAATTTACTAATTTCTTTCTACATAATGAAAGGATAATGTTGAAGTTGTTAACTGAAAAAAAAAAAAAAAAAAAAAATAGTCTGTGCTTTTATTCTGAAGGTCGTGGCGCTTGTTTACTGTTGTTGTGTGAATGTGTGGCAGCTTCTCGTTCAGTGTATGTGTGTGTATGTGTGTGTGAGAGAGCTTCCATCGCCGCTGGAGGATTACAACTTCGGTTTTTACAGCAAGAAAAACTGCAGGACCCGCCCTGCGAGCCCGGAGCGAGACGTGTTTGTTTCTACAGCTTATTTATCATTAAAGTGATGCAGGAGGCTGCTGCTGCATCCTGTGAACGCTCCTCTTCACTTACATGTGAAGCATCAGGTCAGAATTTATGGAAAGTCTGACTTATTTTATTTTTATATTCTAGTCGCCGGAAACTATACAGATGTTACACATGGCGAGCGGGTGACGTGAAGAAACCTCACCCACATCAAGAACTTCATAAAAACTATCCACAGGTTATGACAGAGGCACTGAAGGAAAGAATGTACCTGTGGCTACTACTCTACTATAGGCAGATAATAGATGATTAAAACTAATGACAATAATGACAGCAGGAAGAAACACATCATATAACTGCGAGGTGTTAATGATAGTGCTGCTCCCCACTTCCCTGTGGAAGTAGCAGCAGATAATTACATGTTTAGCTCTCCTTCATGTAGCTATTATTTGTTGTTTCCTCCCCTGACTGCGTCATGCTACTGGAAACCACATATATGTCCATAAAAGGAAAACCCCTCTGCCCCTTCCCCTCCTTCAAGAGGGATGAGGGCTTTCACAGAGAGGGGAAAAAAAAGCATAGAAACTATGGATGTGTCAATGCACATTTCAAAACAGATCGAGACTAAAAATGAGAAACTCTGATGTCAGAGAAATAAAAACGAGGACTGAAATCTATTAGCAGTGCTCTTGTGTTTATGTTGACATCCTAATTCACTTAAAGGTCCAATTGTGAGGCTTAAAAGGACCTTTAGATGCAAAGTTAATGGGCATGTAAAGTAATCAGAAGCATTTTCATCCCTGTTGAGTTTATTTTAGTTTACAGGTGGAAATAACCAAAAATCAAACAAACAAAAAATCAAGAACTGAACTAAAATAAGTTGAACCAGTTAACAGAACAAGATTCTAAAGCTACAGTAATCTCTCACAGCTTCTTCTGACATCAACCACCATAAATATAAAAGCCTTAGATACAAATACATTCAGTCATGCTGAAGGAATCACAAAAAAGCTGCCACTGGAATGAGAAAATTAACGAGCCAGTTAGTCTTCATTGGTAGGGTGTGAGCAAAAATGTGTGTAACGAGGATGGATGTGTGATTTACGGGGAGGGGGACCTCTGGGCACTGAGAGGTCAGAGGTTACGGCCAGGCACCCATGGGTCTGATAGGGAGTGTTGCTCAAGGACACTTCAGCAGAGTTGCATGTGCTTGCTTGTCACGGGGACCGTCCTTCAACAAGCCAGCTGAGCAGATGAAGTTGCGACAAATCTTTCATAGTGTATAGTGAATCCATTTCCAGTGATTAAACCGCAGCACAACAGCTGACGGAACCAGAATGTATTCCCAAAACAGACATAGAACGCATTAAAATAACAATTTTGTATTAAACCAGAACAACCACAACACACAATGACAACAAATTACACAGTAACCTGAACAGAATCACTATTCAACCACTGTGAGAGGATATGATAAATAAAAAGTTAAAGAAACCGCTCCTGATTGCAGAATGTGAAGCATTAGTGAACAACTGCAAAATCAATCAGAAAAAGTATAAATATGATATTATGATGATGTTCTGTCAGTCATGTTGGTCAGGTGAACCTGAGAATGTAGAAATGCACTTATTTGTACTTGAATTAAGATAATGCCAGACCTACAGGAAACCCTGCTCTTCAACAGAGGCCACATTACTAATATAGTTTTTCTATTTTTCTGCATGTGTTTGCAGCTCTTAAGATCTGGATAAAGATGCTTTGTGGCTGTATTTCAATATAACAACGTTTGGTTGCTCTCAACCTTAACAGTCATCACTTTTTTTAAGAATTCCCCAGGTTCTTAATGTCGTTTCTCTAACAGAAAATAAAAGCAGAAACGATGTTTACTCTGATGCATTGAGTGAGTTTCAACTCGATTTTCATACTGCTGGGAACGAAAAAATCTTGAAAACTGTTGAAAACAATGTAAAGAATATGTGATTTGTACCCAAAGATCTAAAACTCTAGTATAGTCCTTGAAGCGTACTGTGCCACACAGTACAAGCCCATTAGAAGGAAAATCTTGAGAAGTAATCAGTCTGAAAGTGATATAATGCCACCAATTAAGTAGTTATTCCCTTGATTAAAACCTCTTCCTACAATTTGTGCACATTATTGTGCATTATACGGTGTGAATATAACACGATATGCAAGTGATGGTTTCATAGTGCTAATGATGCCTTTTAATGGGCTCCACTTTAAGGACGCATTACCCTCATGTCCAGTAAATGCTGTTATAAATACGTGTGTGGATAGTAAGAGTAAGGAAGACAGAAATTTCTCACAGTTTATATTAATTGTTAAGCGACTTGTCTACCTATTGCACTGCAAATTCAAAACAATATTCATGTCAAACATTTTGGTTTTGTCTCCCACTTCTTGTTTCCTTTCTGATACATTCCTTGGTCCCTTCAACTGTGACCCGGAAAATGTTTGTAAATGCCCCTGTTAACCTCGAACTTTTACCACTAATTTAAATGTGAAGCATCACTGCTAAGTATAGGTTTTCACAGAAAAAGGCCCAGTAACATCTTATCTTCCCCCTTCCCCTTCCTCCTCTGATTGTTTTGTTGGATTGGTTGACCATCAGGTCTATCTGATCCCCGACCAGCTGTGGAGATAGGAGGACCAGCCTGAGCCTCGAGTCCCGGACCCCTCCTCCTCACCTGCACAAAGGAGACCAAAGCACACTAGGTTATAAATTATGTACATGTTATTGATAGTATGTGTTGTGGCACCTCAATAACCTTGAGAGAGAAAATATTTGATTTGTGTGGGAACAGAAGAAGAGATACATTGCCGGGTTGATTGGTAAATAAAGTGAACTGCATTTACTCACAAATACATACAGACCATTGCGGTATATCTAATATACTATAGAAGTACTATATCTACAACGAAAATTACTGTTACAAAACATGAGGTTATAAGCATGGTCAGTGCTCAGATTGCTTTAATTTTTATAGCTATACAATAACCTTTTCAACAATCTTTGGGTACACTGCACAAGCTCTGTAGTGAGTCACAAAGCAGAACATTTAAATCAAACAATACCTTGTGCAATGGCAGCCAGTTTGCTCTTCTCTTCTGGACTGAGCTGCAGCATTGTGTGGATGACGGGCAGAAGCGCCTGCCTCTCGCTGCCAGATCGCAGGAAGATGAACTGCAGCAGGACGTTCTTCAGATACTCCAGGTTGGCCACGCTCTTCTCCCTCTCCTGGTTTCGCTCCAAACGGCGTATTTCACTCTTCAGCAACTAGCAGGAAGCACATACAATCAATTTAAATAAAAAACTGAGGAGTTGTTAAAGTTACTTCATACAAACCTACACACACTAAATCTCTGTGACTACTGAGGACAGGATATAGGATTTGGCCAACAGGGAGGTAACAGACTAATGTCTGGCAAGGTGGAGGTAAAGAATGCCATGACAAGGATAACTGATCATTTTATAAAGTTAAACATGATCAGTTCAAGATCAAGGATCATGTTTTTGTGTCCTTCATGCACTGGAATAGAAAAAGGCAATGTTTTCCTCAGACTTTCAGTTAATTGAATGTACTCTGAACCCTTTTTTAAATGTTAGTTTCTCTATAAAGCAAGATGAGTGTCAACCCTGTTGCTCCAACTCCTGTGATTACATTGAATATTTTTAGTATGAATCACTAAATTGATAACTGAACCAGTGTTTAATGGACAGCTTATTTTTGCTAGTACAGTTGGAACTCATCATTTACACTTTACACGTATTTATTATCTATTAAGAACGTTAGCTTTTATTGGTGAGAGAATTTTTTTTATTATTACTATTATTCAGTTTACACGAGCGACGAGTTATTTTTGGTCAGCGCTGCTTTCCGTAACCCAACGCCTACGTCACACAAAACAATATGGCGGCGCCCTCTGTGGAACAGCGCCCTGGAGTGTTGGGAGAGAAGCGTTAAAACCCGAGTTATGAAAACGATTTTTGCGCGTATATTATCGTAGTTCTCTGGTCAGATATCAGTGGTTGTATTTAAGACATTTCTCGTCGTGAAAACATGGGTTTACAGCGGTTGTTACGCGGGGCACTGGAGTGTTACTCCAGACAGCTCCGACTCGTGAATGTTCAGCAGAAAGTCTTTCAAAATGCCTCTTCACAGACTTCGCCGAGCATGTGCAGCACTGTTAACCGGGTTACATGTGCAGCAGGTTTATACGGCAGGCTACTCCTCCCGACCAGCCGCCTCGGTGCCGCTCACACACAGCTGGCTGCCC
>OMLP01020636.1:87945-98494 GCA_900302685.1 Spondyliosoma cantharus
GAATAGAGGAGATGTAGGAGTTGTATGTGCGTGTGTGTGTGTAGTGTGTGTACGTGTGCGTGTGTGTGTGTGTGTGTGCGTGTGTGTGTATACCTTGCGTAGTTGCTCAAGCTCCTGGGCAGTCTGCTGAGACTGCTGCTGCTGCTGGCGGAGCTGGGCTGTCAGCTCTTCTACCTCCTTCATGGCAGATGACAAGTCCTAGAGAAGCAAGAAAACACACACACACACACACACACACACACACACACAAAGGGGATTTTAATGTATATACTGTATTTTTCATATTATTTCATCAACCTTTAGAAGTGTACAGCAGTTTAAGTCTTAAGTGTGGTTAAGTCAGATGTGAGGATACCGAAAGCATTTCTAAAAGAACAGGTTTCACCTACTGTGTGTGGTTCAACTACAAGATCAGCTCTAAAATACAAAACAGAGTGTAATAGTACGACCTCTAATAAATACACAACAGTAATACAGAGTATCCACCTCTCCTTATTCCTACCTTGATCTTCTGCTCTTTCATAGCTCTCTCAGTCACCAGGTCTCTCTCCAGACTGCCTGACTGCCGTTGCAGCTCCTGATTTTGGGTTTCCAGCTGCCTCACTGTGTTCCTCACAGTTTCTATACCAGCCAGCAGGTCCTCCTTCTCACTCCTCACTGCCTCGTTCTGCACAAACAGAAATACTCCGTGTTACCATCCCTGTCATGTCATAAACATACATCTCCAAGATGGCAGCGTCTCGGTGTTTACCATTAGAGAGAAAATGGGATTTAACGATTATTGTGACATCCATATAGTGGCAAGGTTTTGACTCTCATATCTTTAAGTGATCAAGTGATTAAGTGATCTGCCTTTTCTCGGGCAGGTGAAGGGTCCCATCGGCATCTTAAACTAAAAACTCTTCAGGTAAGCTAAAATGAGCCTGTATCTTTGAAGCAAGTTACAAACAACAATCTAATGCATAAGACAATGCTCTCCACCACTCCACCATCTCCATAACATTATTGAACAACATTCAATGATATAATTCAAATCCTGTAGCTGTGATGTTCTCCGATGCTTTATGTGCTCTTGTTGTGCAATGAGATTAATTAACTTTAACGTACAATATTTAATTTCTGTCCCTAGGGGTCTCTCAGTCAAGGCAAAACAAAAGACGTGAGGGATCACGGGAGTTACACTCTTCCTTGTTAAACAACCACCACTGCTAGGACGAGGTGATGTTTTAAAGTTTTATTCATGTTATGTTTAGTAATATTCACTTTCTTTCTTCCTTAATCTGTAACCAATCATCTGGCGTTCACCCAAAAGTTATAGCTACAGACGAACCACATAAAATGCATAATTGAACAATGGGTTGAAAATTGGGTTTAAACATTGTTGGGATTATTTGGGCAAGAACGCAACTCAGTTTAGACATTTTAATACATTAATGTTAGATATTTTCTTGCATTAGTATGGTTTGTTCCTCTAGTAGAATATCAAAGAGGAAGAATACTGAAGCCTTGTAGAATCCTGACTCCATACCAAGACACTTCCTGTTTATTTTTTTTCTTTAATTTGACACCCTTCTGTAGGTACCATTGAGAATATTCAATGATCCCAAGATAGAGCTGTTTTACTCATTTCAGATTCAAGGTTTTCACCTGAACGTGCACATGTAGGCAACACACGTGGCATATTTGAAAGTCATTCATGCAAAACTGACAGCGGCAGCCTCTGAGGGCTTCCTCCATAAGGAACACTGAACCAGCAGCAGCAGCAGCAGCTTCGTCCCATCATCTGTCAGCCAAACACTGAAACTATGATTGGTAAACAGAGATATCCAGACGCACTCTGAGATTTCCGACTAGCTTTCAGTACGCCTGTTCCCCCCTTGAGACCCATGATCGCACACAAGAATAAACCCCAGTCTCAGAAAATGGTGTAGCACTAGCACGCAGCAGATGGAAGCTATACTCCGCTCCATTTACCTGCCTGTTGTTCTTTCATTGGAAAGAAGCAGTTATGAGCTCGGGGAGAGGAGTATATATATATATATATAAACAAAATTTCTCCCCAGCTCACCCAGTCACATCTGATGGGCTATTTGTGGGAGCCGGGCTGTCAAGCATAGCTGGGTAAAGTGTCGCCGGCTGAAATGACTCACTGTAAATCAGAGGGAAACTGAGTTATGCGAGAAGTATTGGTGAGATGTATGGCCGAACAAAGCGGCACTACGCAGATTTACTGGAGGGCGAGAGCGGTGTGTGCGTTTGTTAGAGGTAATGTGTGGGTGTGTGTGAACGAGTGTGTATCTGTGTTACCTGTGTGACAGCATTGCTGAGTCGACTGGTCAGCTCAGCAATCTGTCTCTCCGCCGCCTCCACCTTCTCTCGCTCCTTATCCAGTTGCTCTATCTGCGTGTCGTAATCTATCTGCAGGTTCTAAACAAATACACACACACAGACACACGCATTCATTCATTACCGGAAGCCGGCTGAACAGCTCAGTGAAGGTAAACACTATGCATCTTAGATATTGGCTGCATTTACATTAGAGCGTGGGACAAAACTCTCATTAGGCACAACAGACTGGTTCCTTCCCCTAATGGAGACACAGTCGTAAAGCAAAGTGCAGTCTGGGGGCTGTTTATGGAGACCTCTGGGAGCGACATCATGCAAAGAGTCTGTTTCAGAGTGAGCAGTTTCCACTTGCCAATTAGCAACACATTAGGAATGCATTCAATTAATCAGATGTATAACTATCAAAAGTCTCAGCTTATGTTGGGCTCCACTTCAGAGGAAAGTCTAATGCTTCAGTTCTGCCATACATACCCACCCATACTGTCTTCACGCCCTACTTAAAATCCTCAATGCACTAAAATGACACACAAACTGTAAATCCGTGAAAACTAGAGCCTTATGTAATGAATCTTGTGCATTGTGCGAATACAAGTTCATAATCACTGTTTAATACAGTAATTTACTCATTCAAAATGAGTTCCTTTTTTTCTTTCTTTTACCACCATATGATTAGTATAGTGGCTTCTTGCTCAGCATCACAATGTCCTTTATTGCGTGTTTTAATTTTTCACACAGGTCAATATGATTAAGTCATACAATTCATACAGTACAGACAGATGAGTGTGCTAAAGCAGGTTTTAGCCATTCAGTACACTTACTCGAAATAAACAACTGCTTGACATAAAAGTTCTTCTGAATTACATATATAACAGAACTTAAACAGGACAATGTGTCTCATACCTTGTAGCCTTCAGCCCCATGAATGATATCTTTCATAGAGCTGTTCACTTTCTCCCGCTGTGCTTTCAGTGTTTCTACTTCCTCCTTGAGGGTTGCAACCTGGAAGAAAACCAAATAAAACATTAATCTGTGCACACTTGCTACTCTGACCATTAAAGAGATTCAACATCTGTTTCTTTTAGAATTTCTTCCATTTACAACAGAATTTCATGGTTTATTTCCCTGCTTCGTGCTAATGGTTTAACCACTGTAACATATACATTCCTGTGTATTTATTATCATTACATTTTCATGTTGTTAAATAAACAGATAGCAAACTTATATTTACAGTAAACTATTTACTTCACCTCTTTCTTGCTGATGTCCAGCTCCTTCTTTGCTTTGATGGCCACTGCCTTGATTTTGTTCATCCGCTCATCCTTCTCTTTGTGTTCTTTCTCCAGTAGAGCTGAAGGGAGAAGCAGTTACATGGTCTGAACTTAGCATCTATAATTAATCACCTGCTCCCAAGAGCATTCAAATCAAATCAGCTTTTTAAGGTCCATATATTTAGTAAAATAAGTTCCATACCTATTTTGTCTTTGGTCTCACTGGCTGCATTTTCCTCAGAGGAAGCAGACTGGGCAACAGACTGTTGGGAGAGTGAAAAAGAATAAGTAGGAGGATGAAAAAACAGACAACAAAAGAAAAAAGGCCACTTCTATTGCGTGTCAATCACCACTGTTTTTTAAATTAACTCTTTTGTTGGTTTATTTAACATTTTCTTCATTTCCATGAGAGAAACGTTCCCCCAAAACACACAGGCACTTGTTTTTGTTCTCCAGAGTTTCATTTCAAGTAGAGTCAACACATAAAACCCTCCTCCAATTGAGAGAAAATAACAACTGCAATATCTTTAGAGCTGTAAAACACATTTAATTAGCTGTCTATTAATCTACAGATTATTTTGTCAATAAACTGAGATAGCAGTTTTCTTATAGAAAATGATGGTCAGACACAATTAATTGTCAAGAAGATGAAGAAGTAATTATGCTCAGTGATTGTAATCAGGACTAGGAATGGGCTTGGTCAATTATTGCATCTAATATTCAACATCTTTTTAAATTCCGGCAATTATTTTGACTGATTGCTGAT
Source organism: Spondyliosoma cantharus (assembly GCA_900302685.1). Taxonomy (NCBI): domain Eukaryota; kingdom Metazoa; phylum Chordata; class Actinopteri; order Spariformes; family Sparidae; genus Spondyliosoma; species Spondyliosoma cantharus. The sequence continues at coordinate 92,326 of OMLP01020636.1, forward strand.
GAAATTAATGAATAATCTAACTCTGTAAAGTAACTCTTGACTAAAGTTAAAGTTCAAATAAATGGGGAGGTAAAAGTACAATACTTGGCTCCAAAATGTAGAGAAGAGGAAATCAGATATACTCTCATTCTAAACTTTGACACCAGGATTTTCATTTTGACTGCAAATGTTTATTGCCTCCAAAAATAATCAGAATCACTATCCGCCCTGAAAATACATATTGGCAAATCCCTCATCAGGACAACCTAAAATGTCAAATTCACAGAAGAACCTGACACATCAGGAGCTCCACTCACCTGGAGAGCAGCCATCTCACTCCTCATCTGAGATATGAGTGACTCCTTCTCTGTCAGCTGTTCTTTGAGCTCTCTTCTCTCCTTCTCCATGTCACCCTCCATTTCCCCCTTCTCCTCCTTCTCCTCTTTCTCCTCACTCACCAGAGAGATGTGAGCCTGCAGTTTCTTGTTCTCTTCATTAATCCTCTCATTGACTGCCTTCATATCCTCCAGGTCTTTCTGCAGCCCTTCGGTATCTTTCACCACCTCCTCCAGGTTGTCTCTCAACATGTTCCTCTCCTGTTCCAGGTCTGCGATACGAGCCTGGAGCTCCCTCTGCACCTCCTCTGATGTCGTTACCCCTTGAGCCTCCTCGAGACGACTCCGCAACAGGCTCCTTTCCTTTTCCAGCTCATCTACGTGTGCTCGGAGCTCCTTGACTTCCTCGTTGGAGTTTCTGAGTGCTTCGGACTGATTCTCTGCCAATGAATTCAACTTTACCTCAAGGTGATTTTTTTCAGATGTCTCCTGCTCTAGCTGAGCCTCTAATGCTGCCAGCTTGGAGCCCAATATCTCCCCCATTTCCTGGGCTTTGGAGAGCTCAGAGGATGCGTCTTGTAATTTCTGATGGAGGTCAGTCTTTTCTGTGGAGAGATCTTTGATAGTCAGCTCTAAAGCAGAAAGTGACTCCTGCCTTCTGTCCACCTCATCTTTTAGGTGCTCCTTCTCCTCTTTGATATGTTTCACTTCATCCTCTAGGCTTTTCAACTCCTTCTCTTTCTCCTCTTTTTGCAAAAGGGCCTCCTTTTCTTGCCTCTCAATCTCATTGGCTCTCTCATTGCTCAGCTTCTGCATTTCCTCTTCTCGGAGCTGAAGCTGGGAAAGTGTTTTGTCTCGCTCTTCAGTCAGGGTGTTGACCATCTCTTCCAGGTCCTGAGTCACGTTTTCCTTCATCTGCAGTTGGGAAAGGATCTCCTCGTTCTGCCTGGTCAGTTCTTCCACAGATTGTTTCAGCTCAGAGGCTAAAGTTGTTTGTTCCTCCACAGAAGATTGGAGTTTCTGATCCTCACCAGCCGAAACTTCAAGCTTCAGCTTTAGATTGTTTTTCTCCTCTGTGACCACTCTCATCCTCTCCAACAGTTCATCCCTCTCCTGGTTCAGTTGTTCCATCTTCTCCTGGAGCTCCCGTACATTATTAGCCCCCTGCTCCTTCATAGCTTCATACTGATGAACAAAATCTTTTGTCTTCTCCCCCAGTTCTGTCTCAAAACCTTTCAGAATGTCCCTCATGTGCTGACACTCAGCCAGAGCAGAATCTCTCTCTCTGGTCAAGGTCTCACACTGGGCCCTCAGCTCCTCTTGATTCGAGTGGTCCCCAGGACTGATTGCTGACTCTTTGGACTCACAAGGAAGGGTCTCTTCTGCATCTCTGTGTGCTTCCTGCTGGTCTGGGTCCAGGGTGACGGCTGCGCCATTGGGCGCGCCTTCTCGGCTCATCTGCAATTCATTGATTTTGAACTCCAGCTCTTCTCTCTCCAACTGGAACTCCTCCTTGATCCTCTCCAGCTCTGCCTCGAGCTCCCCCTTCACATTACTGAGCAGGGTGAGCTCGTCCTGCAACATGGTGGTCTGGGCTTGAAGTTCTTCAAAGGCTGCTCTCAGCCTCCCAGTCTCTGTCTCCTCTGGATCACCATGGCTGGAGTCACCCTGGCTACAACCAGACAACTCCAGCATTTTGGCGATCCCCGACCCACGGAGAGGTTCCTCGTCTTCCTCCTGCACATCCTGCAGGTAGCTGTCTGGAAAAATAATGATGATGTTAGCTGAAAAAGTTATTTTAATTTCCATCTAATCGATGATGTAAATACATGCACACACCAGGCTTCACAAAAAGCTTCTTAAGAGTAACCATCAAGCATTTTTAAGATGCCTAAACAAAACATTTCTAAGTCTACATGATGGAGTTCTACCTTTGAGTGCGAGCTGCTCAGTCAGTTCCTCATGGAGCAACAGGAGTCTGTCCCTCTCCATTTCACAGTCCTCCTCCAAAGCCCTCATTTCCTCCTCATGCTGCAGACTCTTCTGGGCCAGCTCCTCCTTCAGGTTCTCCACTTCCTGCTGGGCCTCTGTCAACATCCTTTGGTGGCTCTCCTGCAGCTCAACAATCTCCCTAGATTTTCCCTCTTGGATCGCTTCAAGTTCGGCTCGCAGGGTTTCCAGCTGAGCTTCTAAGCGAATGCGAACGCCTTCTGCGCCCTCTTTTGCACTCTCACGTTCAGCCAGATGCTCCCTCTCTCTTTCACTCTCCCTCTGCCTGTCACTTTCTTCTCGCTCCTTCAGTAAGTTCTGGAAATGAGCCACTTCTTCTTGGTGTTTGTTGTTGGATTCCTCAATGCTGCTCTCTAGGCTCTCGATCTTCTTTTGGTGATCTTCTAGTACACGGTCAAGCTCTCCTTGCAGTGCTGCCAGATCATCCTGCACAAAATAACAGTTATGTGTGATATGACAATTTGGCCAATTATCCAGTGTTACACCTCATTCAGTATATGTGTGGTATTTCACCTTGGCTTGCTGCTTAGTCCTCTCTAGATCTTTACGCGACAGCGTAAGACTTTGCTGAGTTTCAGCCTTCTCCAGTAGTAAGGCATCCATCCTTTCAGTCAGCTCCTATTACACACACACAAACACCCACATGATTTGCATGATTCAGTATGGAAATGAATTACAGCATGTTAACAGAGGAATATTTACAGCTGAAATATAATGAGGTAAACAAACCTGTATCAGAGCGGAGTCATCTGAACTGCTGCTACCGTTTTTGGATTGCTGTTTGAGTGATGCAACTTCTTTTTCCAAATCTGTAAAGGGATATAACGTTACATACACATACCCTATTGGCCCACAGAGCAAAAGACTCAAACACAAACACAAGCTTTCGTAGCATTCAAAGCTACCTGCATATTTACTCTTCATTTTCTGCATGCCAGCCATCTGCTTCTTAGCAAACTTGATAAGGTCGTCTTTGGACAGCGTGTCCAGCTGATAATAAAATACAAGGAAAAGGGAGGCACATTAATATGTACCAAAACATATCTAACAATGTATCATGTTTATACAATTTCAGACACATATTATAGATTTTAAAAGACTCCTTGAGCGCATGTAGATGTGCACTACCTTTGATTTGCCTGCACCCCCTGGTGACTGAGCCACAGACTCTGCTCCGGTTCCACCAGGGTCCTGTTTCAGTGAAAGGGAATAAGAAGAAATGACAACCCTAACAAGGTGCAGATCGTAACAAGCAGATTTTGACCAGTGTGTTAAATGTGTTTTTAATGTTTTCATGGATGTTTTCGAACACTGTAAGCTTATTGCGGCTATCTTGGCCAAGGTTCCCTTGAAAAACAGATATTGTAATTTGAATGGTCCTTACACAATTAAGGTTTGATCATATTACAATTTACAAAAACTGTAAGGTATGTAATTTTTCTTGTTCAACAGCTTGACTTTGGCCCGATTAAAGTCAATTAAACTCAAACAGTGAGCTCAGAATTGCCTTTGAAAAACCACAAATTTAATGTTTCTCTGCTTACCAGCAAAAGTACACTGTTGACAGGACATGATTAAAAACATGTTTTGTTTTACTAGGAGCCACTCTTCAATTCGGCACATATAAACCAAGTTAAAAGTATCTTCATTTAAATGTAGGCTTAAACTAAGTCAAGTCTTTCCCTGTGTCAACGTCACACAAGTGCACTGGATGGAGGAGACGAGCAGTGATAATCAAATTCGGAAAGCTATATTAACATGATTGATATACGTGTGTTGTCACGTAAAAATATAGCATTATGTACTACCAAGTAACGCTAACGTATTGTGGACATTCAGAGTATTTAAATACCAGGGTTTGGAGTGAGTTTCGGTGATTAAACAGCGCATAATATGTAACTGGACCTGCTGCGGGCTGTTCGTGTTGCCAACCCTATTTCAAGGTCCACTTACAATTAAACACGAGCACCTTTACGCCGAAATTGCAATTGCATTGTATTACTAGCTAACATGAAGATGCCATACACGTAGTACTAAGTTGTGGCTGACTAGCTAAAGCTAACTCCTCGACTCTTGGGCATTTACCTCCATCTCAAGCGGTGTTCAGCTGCTCCACAGTCGTCTGACAAACACAGTGAGATAACCGGTAAGTTGACCGGACAGAATTAAAGCGATATGTGAAATTATTTCCGATTTCTTTGAGGTTTAACACGAAAACATCCACTCTGTTTTGGTTTTGAGTTAACAGGCTAAAGCAGCGACCTGCTTCCGCAAACGTCAACCAAGTGACGTCAGTATGATTTACGTCACACCAGGATATAAACATGAAACAGCCCTTTTTGTTGTTGTTGCATGTTTTCCTTTTCAGTCCTTTACAAATTGGACACTTGTGAACTGTACTAAAAAACATTGAGCCGTCAGATACAAATATATCATCTGTTTTTATTTTGGAAATGAAAAATAATATAATCTCACTGACACCTTTCGGAGATCTGGTTGTCCCCAGCAGCCAACTAACAAGCAAACAGTATTAAACCACTATGCTTGCATCACATACCTGACCATCTACAGTGTGACGTTACCTGGAGGCAAACAATGTTATCAACCACACGGTGCATGACCTGAAGTCTGAGGGCCTCCAGCATGTGTCAGAACTGAGCGATGAAAAGGTCAAACTGCACCTTTAACCTGTTTCATGGTGTTGAAACAGGTTTATAGACCATTATGTCTCGGCATCTAAATGTAGAAGAGTGAGGGATAAATAAGTACTATGGCCCACTGCCACAGGGAATATTAGCTCAGATCACACATGAAATATGTTATAAATAGTAGTGTTACACTGATGAATTGGCCTTATATTTTATAGTTTACATCTGACAATTGGAGCCTAATGAAAGTATAACCATATTACCTCTGACTCAAAGGGCTAATTCGTTGACAGTAAAGAGATAAACACACAAAGCCACACATGTTTTTCCATTATCTGCACTAAAATATTATCATATATGTTCATTTTAATGGTGTTAATTGGAGCGGCATAATTTCCTTCCTTGAAACTTGAATATTTTGATCCTTAAACCAATGAATGAAACACTTCCCGCTTCTCACATGTTATCTGAGAGAGGCAGAAGAGGTCAGTGTATTTACCCGAAAATCTACAGCTCATGTATCAGAACCGAAATGATTATATTTTTGTGTTCAAATGTAGATTCACAACCTTTATGTACAAGATCTCAGGAACATAAGATGTAAGGTTTTGATCAAACTCTTGTCCGTGCATACTTAATATTTAATGTCGTTAATTTAACTAAGTGAACTTTATTAACACCAAATCTTTGACGTAGCATGTTGATTACACAAACACATAAAAACTTAGAGGTTTGTTTATAAGCTCATAGGAGAAGGAGTAGCTTGGATATGGTGTGTGTATGTGGCAGAGGAGTAGTAGTGTGTCTTTCCTGTGAATTGTGCATTAACACATCAGAGTTAGATGTAAACTTCTCAGTGATATCATATATGCGTTAAATTGACAGTTCACCTTCAAATCACCTATTTTCTTTCTGTTGGTAGAGAGAAAATAGCTCCTACATGAAACTGCTCACCACAAGGTCTTTGGATTGTATAATCATGAGAAGACATCTCCACAGTCGATAGCTCCAAAACTCTGCAACTCATTCCAAAATAATCTACACAGACAAATAGCACTGCTTCGATTTTGGGTGCTGTCCCTTTAATGAAGATGAAACACATTTGATGACCCAGCATGATAATTGAGTTTGATACGGTGGCTGCAGACAGCGCAGCTGAGAAAAAACAACTGACTTTTTTTTTTTTTTTTTTTTTTG
>OMLP01020637.1:0-82709 GCA_900302685.1 Spondyliosoma cantharus
AAACCTTGTACACGCCTTGTGGGAATCGAGACTAAACTGCCTCCTATGCTAATGCACTGTCTCCTTGCGTCTTCCCAGGTCATCGCTCGGTTAGTAACGATACTGTAACACTGGGGAAAATAAATAAAATTGTGAGTTTTCACTGTTTAAACAAACACTGGCTTTCTTTGATTACGCTTTGTTGCCACCTGATCTGGTCTTAAAAACATCTGAGTCCTTATTTTTTTACCAAACTCAGCATTTATAAACTTCATCCCTCTTGTAGCCCTAAAATCATCGTTTCCCATATCTATTTTGACAAGACAGAAATTACATTGTGTGAGGAATTATGTAAATGTTACATATATGCTATTTATAAATACCATATTTTTGTAGTTTGGTGTGGTGTTTTATATTTGATAGATTCACTTGTGTTTTTGTTTGTATTTTTGTTTACCTTGACTATACATTGGATGTATTATTAAGGTGCTATTATAATTAGTCATACCTTCAGTAATTGGCCCTACATATAAGTAGGATTTCTTGGGAAATCCAGAAGCTTTGATCCATCATTAGTTTTTTTCCTCAATGCCATTTCTGCATTTTCTGCTTTCAAATTATGGTGTGCCTTCCTTTTATTCTGTAATATACCAATAGTTGTAAAACCTGTATACAACAGATTTAATATGTAAAACAGGATAGGTGGAGTGGCATATTGTAATTTTTAAAGCTCACAATCTGACATTTCAGCAGAGCTAGATGTTTTTCACTAAAACTCTAAACTTAAGCTCTTTCAGGTTTGAAGTTTTTTTGGGATTTCTTACCTTTGAGTCGAATTTGTCCCACTTGAGAGGGCAGCCACCTTTAGTAGAAACTTTGGGGGCAAGCGTGGAGTTGACAGGAGCTGAGCTTCTTCGTTTGCAAATGAACTGGTGCTCTTGGCCGCAGTTACAAGTCTGCCAGAAACCTGATTGAACAGCGGACGTACAATGAGAAACAGCTCACCAGCAGCATAATGATCTTATCCAGAACGTCTCATCTAGGGTTAACACTTTGTTTAATTGGTTTAGATTACTTACCCATATAATAAGTCATCATAACACATTTTGAGTTAAAGCTATCAGTATTGGGTTGATTTTCGTCCCATCTTTGTATCCCCACTGGAGTACTGTCCATCCACCTTAAAGCACACAGAGTTAGGTTGAATTATAGTGTGTAATCATGTAACAAATAATCACTTGGCATTAGACCTTGTCATCCGTCCTGTTGAAATAAACAAAGGTCAACTAAAGTTAAGAGTTGACAAATCTAATTTAAGAACTGCATTTGAAGCAAAATTGGAACATGGAAATGGCATAAATAGGTTTATGAGTGTAGTTGGGTTGTAGAAGCATTTTTTTTGTTAAAAAAAATAACATTCCAACAGCAATGAGTAAATCAAATGATCTGATAAATAATAGAACAAAATCCAGTATCTGTTGCTGTTGCAATCCTCTACTAAGCTCATCCTACCAATGTATCTGGGGGCACCAGTGACAGATTGTCACTCAGTTGATCACCCAGTAGCACAAATCACACAGCTCTTGAACCAAAGAACAGAGCCACAGTGGCAGCAACAGCCTCCTTCCACTGCTAACATTAGCACAAAGCACACAACCCCCACACAGCAGTGAGGACAAAGAACACACCCAGTGCAATGAGTGGTAACTCCTGCACTCCAGAGACTCAGAGACGTTCGTTAAGGTTAGTTTGTTTGTGTGTACTTGATGGTGTCATTTAACAAAGCTATTTCTAACCATTTATCATCAATTGCATTAATTGATACTCACCAAAATGACCCGTCAAGATCCACTGACAAACCTATATAATAGGAACCATAGCTCCTCGAAACCTGCAAACACACACACAAATACAAACAAATACAAACCTTAGGCTTTAGGAAATACTTTGTCATTACCGTCTTTCAGTATTTGCCAAATTAATATACTGACCTGTTTCCATAGGAAGACATTTTCCTCTTTACTGGTGATAGACACCAAGTCACCGTGTCTCTGCTGACAGTATTGACGAGCATCGTCCATGTACATTGAGTTTCTGACGATTAGATAGTGATTTCCTCCCCACACAAGCCAACCATCTGAGGTGGTCTCGGTTTCTGCAAAGGTTTTAGAAATAGTGCGACAAAAGTCATTTTAACAGCTGTCTGTCTAATAAAAGCTTAGACAACATATTTACACCCAGAAATCTCCCTTCATCACCTCACTGTCACTCTGTGTTGTTGCCTGAGATGTATGATTACATTTTTCTTAATTTTTAAAAGCTGTAATGACCCTTTTAATGGATTTTTATGGTAATATTTAACTTTAAGTTTTGGTCAATTCAGGTTTAGACAAACGTGCCAAAATTGATCAGTCAATCTAGCTAGCTCTCTGAACAGCTTTTACTAATTTCCCAATTGATTGCATTTTTGTTTTAGTCACCCCGTGTGTGTGGTCACACAAAATCAACTTACCCACAACAGTGTTGTTTGGAGGTGGTCTTGGAGTCACTCCTGTAAGGCCACAAATGAGTGTCAATTTGTTATTGACAGAAAACACTGTAATCAGGGGTGCAGATCCGATGTCAGGATTGGGAGGGGACACAAAAGTGATTTTTTTTTTTGCCTGAATGCAACTCATTCCATGCCACCATAAATCACAACTTCGTAGAGGCTCGTCATATCATTCAAAAAGTACTGCACAGGGAAACATTTATTGTGCTTACCTTTCTTGTTTATTTTTCCTAAACAGCCAACAGCTTGTATCACTGCTTACTTAACTGTTATATTAGTAAATCATAATTTTAAGGGTCTTGGGCATGTAATGTCTACTCATGTTCTTATCTTTCGCCTCTCCCTCCAACCCTCCCAGATCCCCAATTCTTCTCACCATCTTCCTTTTCTCCCAGTGCATGGGACTACTTTATGCATGATTAATTGATATGGATGAATATCAAAATATGAAGCCCTAATGTCATCAGCATGTAAGAAACTACCCATTCATTTGCATTGAGGTGGAGGATACCAGAGATGGAATGTGGAGTCAGAAATATATTTTTGAAACATTATTTGTTCCACCATTTCAATAATTTATTTTTAGATGTGAATTTAAAATGTGAAGAATGTGAAGTCTGAAAATACATTTGTTCAATTTTGTATAATTTATGGTATTTTTATTGGGGGGGGGGAATTCATGTTTTTCAGAATTTGGGGGGGACCCCCCGGGATCTGTACCCATGACTGTAATGTAATTTGATTCTAATGTCGTATTGTGGGACAATGTAAATCAGAAGCATGTGAGTAACATAGTCAGCATTTGGGCGGTTTTTGACCACTCAAGAGAGTTACTATGTATAACAGTATCGGGCAAATGACTTGTAATAGACAGTTAAAACCATGAAAGTGTTGTGCTGTACTTCATGGTTGTAACTGTATTGGAGCTAAGCAATATTTGTTTGACTTAATGGTAATTATAAAATAACACAATCATCATGTGGAGGTGAGCGTGGTTGAGGTGCGGCTGCAGGAGAGGGAGAGAGGTGGAGAGGGCTCAGGAGAGCGGCGCCAGGTGAGTGATTGGCAGAGCTGGCACCCAGTTAATAATCACTTTCTCCCTTTATATGCAGTAGCGTGCTGGACCTCAGAGGGAGGAGGCATGGGATATGCCCAGGAGAGAAGTGACTCAGGAGACAAGAGCTTGAAATATAGCTTGAGATTGCTTGATTTAAGCAAATAAAGGCTTAAATCAACATCTGTGTGCAAGATGTTGCACACAGATGTTGATTTCCTGTCTACCATTTCTCCCTTTGTTTCTCCCATCTTTGCTTTAATTAAATATCTGAACTGCTTTACAGCTAAATATCAAATAAATAATGCTGGTATCTTGTAATCATTCAATTGCAACTCTTAACCTCTGTTGTTTTAAAGGAGTTTGTGATAAAGACATGGCTTGAGGCGAAGCTTTGCAGATTGGGGAAAGGCAATCGCTCAACTACTAAAGCTGGAACTGAGCATAAAAAGGCATGCGCACTCCAGTCAGTTTTTTCGTGTATAAATATATATATAATTTTTCTTCAGAAGAGACAGTTTGCAATTTCTTACTGTACCTGCACGGATCTGACACAGCCAGTCATTGTAACTCTCACAGTTCACATCGTTCCAAGACCCAGACTCGTCCCAGTTATAAATTCTGAATTCAGCACAGGATTCATCATCATTATGATTGTTTGGCTCTCCCTCCTGCCAGTGCTGGAAGTTTAGCTGTGAACAGAAAAAATACGATATAAAACAAAACAAGATCAAATGATTTTTGGCTGTCAAATTAGTTGTAAAAAGTAGAAACAGTTAACTTACTGGGGATCCATCGCTCCATGAATAACCAGTGCTGGTGTCAGGAGCTCGAAGTCCAATCCAGGCTCTCCCGTGCCCACTGAACACAAAATAACATGATAGGGTCATCTGTCAAAGGTGAACTTAGAAAACTTTAACAAAAAGCTCATGCAATTATCTGATGCCGCTTTGTCCCGTTGCTCTGCTGTGCACAACTCACCCTTTCAGCTGCAGCCAAAAGCATCTAAAACATCAACTGTACCTTCCTGTGTGTGGGCACCATCTACACTAGATTTGTTATGGCAAGATATAAGCGGTGGTAAAATAGAGGTAGTGTCAAACAACTGTTTGACACTTTGCAGGTCAGGGTTACATGTAGGCAAGTTCAAATATTATTCACCAAAAATAAGGATTCCAGAGTTCAGATAAAAAATACCTCCCTTCAGTGATTCAACATTAAACAACAAAATAAAAAATAAAATAGAAATGGAATTGTTACAAAGTTTAATTTCTCAAACCTGTCCTGAGTGAACCCTCTTCTCAAAGAGAAATCGATAAAGGATCTCTGAAGTATCTGCAGGCTCATTTAGATATATTTTTGATTTCCATGTAAAATCAAAATAGTGACACCCCTCTTGTAATTAAATCTGAAGACAGTGAATAGAGCTAAATACTGCTAATGTTAGCAGCAAACAGTGTATAACAGTAAGCTGAATAGATAAAGCCTCTGCTACTGTATTATAACGTCAGTCATAATGGTGGTACAGTGTGGTACACTATGTGACAAGTTTGAGAAACACTGCTGTGATTTGTATGAACATATTGATATAGACTTGCCTTGCTGAAAAACAATTTTGTGTTTTACAATCCTCATACACACAGTTGGATCTAACAATATATTTGATGGTGCCATCTTGAATGCTGCAAGAACAGGTGTACTGGAAGTAGTACAGGTGTCTGGTGCTGCAAGTTGGTAAAAATTGTATTTAATAGCATCTTACCGGGCCACAAGCAGCTCCGTAGAACTGTGAATGCTGAGCAGGTCTCCTCCGATGGCCCTGCAGTAATCCCTGGCCTCAAACCAAGTCTTTTCAGCTGATCGAGGCCCTGTAAAGAACTTGAACACAACACAAGAAATTATTTAAAATATATAAATCTGGGCAAAATTAATTAAGATAAATAAGGTTTTTTTCAAAACATCTACTCTGCTGATGTACATACAGTCCATCATTGAGAGGATAAGTGATTTATTTCCTTAAAGAAAATATATTTGTGCCCCACTACCTACAGTAACTAGGTTTGGCTGGATGGGGGCAGCAGACACAATTTCTTCACACAACATTGACATGTCATCATTTTTTAAAATCTTATGGGAAACTTATTAGGAAATAGTTACCTATGTTCACATCCAGTATTAATGTGATTCATTTTGAGTCATGTTTCTGGCAACAAGTCCAATAATTAATTTGCTTCAGTTTTTTTTTTGTTGTCCATACCAGCCCATTGTATGTATGTTTAACTGTGTTAACGCTGAACTCTAGTTGTACCTTAGCACAGTAGTTTCTTGTTCCCACTCGACTCCAACCTTCCTCACACTTAGGAGGAGACTGAGTGGGTACAGGTACGGTCGGAAGTGCCCCTTCTGCCAGGTGTTTACAGATATATTTCGACCTGTTGGTGCAGGGCAGCAGATCCCAGAGTCCAGCCAAAATCCCAGTTGTCATGGCAACACAGCCCTGGGAATAACCTTGAGTTGTTGAGGGGAAAAAAATAGTCACGTGTGAATTGTGGAGTTGCTGTTTATGCCCCCTAATTGAAAGGCTAACTTGGCACTTCTCCATACCTGGCATTCCAGTGTTCCAGTGAGTAAACTTCACTGTGTTTCCCTTGGTCCACACAAATTCATCAATGTTTTTCTGGTTTGAGAGGCCCAGCCAGAAGTATTTCTCTGGTCGCAGCCCAACCAAGCTGACAAGGAATGCATTGTCCACCCTGGATATATTTAAACATAGTTCAAAAATGTTTTGTCTCTTTAAACTATACTGTATAATACATCCACGCACAGCTCCTGAAGTGTTAACATAGATAATAATAATAATAATGAAAAAAACATGAAATGTTCTTACCCATTTGAAACATCAGCTAAGTAAGAGCCTGAAGCTTCACAGTCATCTTTGGCTTCATCAAACGTCTTTGTCTCTGTCCCTACGAAGTAGCAGTAGGAGCCATGCTTTTTCCAGCCCTGCAGGAAACACAGCACATATTACAAATGAGGAGTTATGATTTTAAAGTGCTACATGTGCATTTTGTTCCTAAAATACATTCATCAGCTATTCAACAACAAATATTTATGACACTAAGATTTTATCTGCTTCTGTAAAATCTACAGTGCTTGAAAGGCCACATACGTTCATCATAGATTACATGTAAACTTCACTCACAACTTTGCAGCCGAGATCCACCTGTACTTCGTCTCCGGTGCTGTCAGTGGAGCTCTGCTTCATACAGATAAAGCCGTGTTGCTCATCACATGAGCGATCCCTCCAGTTCTCTTTCTGCAAGAAAGAAACAATGGTAAACACTTGCATACTTGTAGATTGAATGCTAACTAATAATAGAACACAAAAGGATGGCTGATTTGTTGTTGGTCAGTTTATATTTATCATTTTCATTTAATCGGCCAGAATTTGTAACAGAACAGAATACAATCTTTATATTTATGAGTGGTTATGACCCTTTGTTACCAAGCTCAGGTGCAATTTAGGTTGAAGATTAACATTAAGATGAACGGAAACATTGAATGCCTGCAAATGACAATGCATCAATGGCTAAATGTAACTAACACTCTGGGTAGAGTTTGAGAAAAATACTTTATACTTTTATTTAAGTATTATTTTGATACCACTAGCTTGTAACTGAGTAACCATTGCAGTAATGTAACTGTGCTCGTACTTGATTACAGATTTTCGGTTTTCAGATTTTTGGTCATAAGAAAGGTAAACTGTATGTGCGCTATCATATCCGCACGTTGAATCTCACCTCTCCCGTGATTATAACACAGTCGTCTGCATCAGTGGAGACGGATGGTTTCCCAAACTCCCAGCTGGTGAAGGTGACAGGCGAGTGGTCGCTCCAGTCAAACAGTCCCTCTGTCCTAATGTCGTTCAGTCCAATCCAGAGTTCATCAGTGGATGCTGCAGCCATGGACAGTAAGCAGTATGCCTCATGTCACACAATTAACATAATATAGTAATTGGTTCCATCTAAACATTGGTATCATGGAAAGTTGTATGTCAATAAATCTGTCAGCAAGTATTGTGTTAATAACACAATAGCCATTATGGAGAAGCATTATCTTAGTAGTGGACTGGCAAATGTATTCATTCCTTGAGCAGAAGTGTATTTTACTAATACATAATAATAATAATAATAATAATAATAATAATAATAATAATAATAATGATAATAATATTTTTTCTAATTAATATCTCATTTTTAAATGTATTCAAACCTTGGGTGCTTTGAAGACAATTACGAAGTCAGTGAGCAGCCTAATTTTTTAAAGGTCAATTGCTAAAACACTTTACCGCCTTTCTCAGACTTAAAGTCATGATAATGATTATTTTAAGTCTGACATATGAGTCAAGACCTGTCAAGATTACAATTTTTTGGTTGGACAATACACAATACTGTTGTACGGTCAAGACCACTGTATGCCACTGACATTATGACAATATAAAGGCATGAAATTCAACTACAGCCTTTCAAAAAGCAATGAACATATTCTTTATTGTCAGACACTGGAATTGGAATAGGAAAAATATCAAATGATCTTAAATAAATAAAATGCACTGTTAATTAAATAAAACAATAAAAATCTAAATCTAACTTTATAGATAATTTGAGATCTTTGGATTCCCACACTGAAAACAAACTTACCAAATCCGAGTTGAGAGATGACAAAGCTGTGGTCCTCCACATTGCGGACGCTGACCAGGTCCCCTTCCTCTTTGCGGCACTGTTTCTGAGCATTAGACCAGGTTTGGAGAGTACGATTAAGGTAGAAGCAGTGGCCGTTGTAGGGAATCCAAGGGGCTGAACAGAACCCTTGCTCAACTGATGATAACAAAGATAAAGGGGATTAAATGACTGATATTGCACAGTGAATGTGTCACATTAAGAAACAATACAGTAGTAGAGTATTTTTCCTGTACTTTGGGGGTGAATAGGCGGAGCGCCGTCTTTGTAGCAGATGTAGCCCAGTTTCTTGCCGCAGGATGAACTTTGCCACATGTGCTGCCCAGCAGAGTCGAGAAATGCACAGTTGTGCCCCGGATTAGGAAGTGGGTGTCCTAGAACAAGATGATGATTTCACGTGAGATTAGTGCTGGAAAATATAGCCTTAAAATTATTGTATGTATTGTGGTGCTTTTAAGCTATATCATGAGACACAAGTCCCCATGAATTGAAATCTCCTCAAAAGCACTTTATTAATGCTAGAACTGGGCTATAAAATCAATAAAAAATAAAAAATAAAATAACTTTTTTTAACCAGATACCTTCGATATTGATATTGCTATAATATTGAAGGGATGGTTGGTGCTTTTAGAAAACATTACCACAATGAGGATTTTCATAAATAATCTGGTCTGGTAACTTGAACAATGAATTCAATGACATCACACACTGTAATGTGGCCTTTAAAACCAGAAAAAAGAAAATGTTTATGCCATATCATCATAAAAAAATATCCCCAATCTAAGATAATGTATAGTCTCTCATAGCAAGACAAAATATAATATATATACATTTCCCAGCCATACTTGAGACTCCTTTTTTATTAGTGGGGATCCACACATGGTGTTCGTGCAAGAGAGATCGTAAGTTATAACTATTAAATGCTTCAGTGGTGCAAAATCACAAGCAAATAACAAGGATTTGCAGTTTCAAATAGGTACTGAGACCAGCATCAGATATGCCTCATGTGCTGTATTGGTTATTGGCCAGCACTCAAGTCTCTAAGTAAGACAATTTACTTAATTCATTTGTTAGAAACAGGGCCTTGTTCTTCCAAGCAGCCTGTTCACCTGTATACAACTAGTCGCAAGTGGCATTGGATCAGCATCGGCTGATATGCATAGTTTAGGTATTGGGGAGGAAATAATGAAATGAAAAGGAACATCTCTAATTTCAAATGTCAATAAAATATTACATTTATAACCTTATTTAACGATAGAAACTGATCAAGAGAACCTTGTTTTCTTTGATCAGTTAATCAAATACTTAGATATAACATGGTGTGATGTTTCAAGATAAGTAATAGAACAAGCTGAGAGTGGATCAAATCATCAAAATAAGTCTCAGTTTGTTGTGCTCCTTTCCCACCTGGGAGAAATATCTAGCTTCTAAGTTGCTAAATGTTCCACTGTGTTCAACAGCTATCATTATAGCTTTTGTTGCATTAGCAGCCATCCCAGAGCATTGGACAGCACTGTTTAGTGGATTTCTTAGTTAAGAACAGGCCTTGTTTTACATCTATTACCACCCTTGAAGACTAGTTACACAGTGAAGTTACGTAAAAGCTGCTGGACTTACCTGAAGTCCATCTCAGATACCGGAAGGGCTTTGCGTCAGACCACTGCCAGCCATGTTCTGGGTCCAGCATCAACCCGATCCACAGTTTGTGTTTCCCTGTTTCCAATAGTGCTGTGTTTGTGTGTGTGTGTGGAGAAGGAAAAAAAAGAAAAAGCGAGCCGAGTAAAGAAATTGTTCCTCTTTTTTTCTCATTGTTCCTCTTTTTCATTGCTTCATAACAAAATACTACAAAAAGAAAGAAATCAGTGAAACAAGCACAAAGAAATAAATTCATCAAAACACATTTTTTTTTACATTTTTCAGTTTATCTAATAGCATGTGATAAAGTTATACTAAATTAATTGTGGATAATTGGCGGGACGCGTTAGGCCCCAGTGAGAGCTTCAGGTTCATAGCCCAAAGCGTAGCAGAGGATTAATTTCACTCCTGGAAAAAAGTGGATTGCACAATTTCTCAAGTGTCACAGTAATCCTGGGACTCCATAACAGAAACAGTCGGTTGATCTTCTCAAGTTCTTTGTTCTGAAATAACTTTGACCTTACAGTTTAAAGAAAGCCCCCACTCTTCAATACGCTCATATATATGCACACAAAAATCTGGTCATCATTTTATTGATGATTTCCTGTTTTCTACCCTCTATTATCCAGCTGAATAATGTTATTTCAGTTGTTTCAAATGCAAATATGTTGAAATCAGGAATGTTCTTTTTTTCTGTCAGTGAAGCATTGAGCATTGTTTAATATATAGAAAATGTCAAACCATCAAATATCTTAATTTTCCCAACATTGGTGAGGATTTTTTTTCCTGTAATTGATAAAAGATACTTGAAGATTGCATTTTAAACCTATTTCTTCCCCCAGGGAATGGAAGCATTACAGATCAATTTAAAGATATATATGTATATATACGTATATGTATATATACATAATATATACACAGAATAAGTATAACAATAAGATGATAATGTAAGGATCTGTTGAATTACCTTGACATTTAATCAGTAAAAGTTTGCTCAAACAACAATAATTAGCATTTTCAGCTATGTTATATAATACATTTTTAGTACCAGCAAACATCCACCAGGTGGCACCTTACCTGAGAGAAAAGCCTGCTCGTTGGGATCGCTGACACTGAGCAGGGAAGCTCCCTGCTGTTTGCAGCTGGTTGTAGCCTGATCCCATGTCAGGACCGACTGTGTGTTGAGCTGGTAATACGCTCCAGTTACAAGGTTTTTTGACCAGTGCTCATTGGCTGAGCATCAATTCAGAAACATGGAAAATAAATCCTTCAGTCATTCATACATTTGGATGTAGCAATGCAACTTGAATTTCCCTCTCACACTGCATGTTTTCTATTGTTGACTAAACCACTGGTCTGTCTGTATTAGGACAACAACTTGCAATATAATCTAGTGTTTTGTAAACCAGGGTCCATCCAGGCATTCTTCATATAAGAAAATGTATCAAACACAGAAGGAAACATTATGAAAAGGCCAAATTATTAACATAAGTGTCTATCTCATAAAACCAAATTACTCTGCCTGAAAATGCAAATGCTGTACTCACAATTTGACGGGCAGTATCCCCACTGTTCATGTTCATATTTTGTTTCAACCGCACACCAAAAACGCCTTGTTGAGGAGTCAGACTGAGTGCAATCTCCATACCACCGGTCTTTGTAGAGGAAGGGAAACATGCAGATCTTGCCAAATGCATTTCCTCCAAGGGTGTAAAGTTCTGAAAGAGAAAAAAAAGAGCTTAGTCAAAATAGGTGTTCTTAAACTTAATCATTGCAAATAAATCATTCTGCAAAGATGGCTTTTTAGTTTTGACAGTTTTGAGGGCAGACCAAAATCATTTGTTTTTTTTAATATCTTTTCTCAAGGAGAACATTGATGCATCATTATCACTTCACCTGACACTAAGAATCAATAGGTTTTGTGATCAAGTGCTTGATAATACTCAGTAAAAATAATCACAAGCAGTCCATTCACAACCTGACTGTCAACAGAAGCGGCAACAGTAGCCAAACAACACCCAAGGTCCCCGGTGTCTGTTCACTTCAGAGGTTTATCATACTGTACCTCTGTATGTTCTCGAGCAAGCGCCGCTGGACGTCCCTGTGATCGTGAGTTGGTTATTCGGCCCGGAATTTTTGGAGAGAGCAATTGTTTGGTCTGGTTTTATTTCAATATAGAGGTCTGTGTTTTTGAGGGCTAGCACTGTTTCGTTCTTGCATTCCCACTTCTGGAGTTCGCTGTTGTCGTCACAGTCATACTGGGTTACTTCACTGTTCACACTTTTCCCCTGCACTCCCAGGCACTTTTTGGTTGTGGGAACTAAAAGGCGATTGCCAGTCGTCCAGCGCACGTCAACACAGCGAGTGGATCTTTTCACCAAACAGAAACCAGTGGCCTTGTTTGTGAGTGAGAATGGGGAATCTGCAGATGGATGTACAAAACAATACATCTGTTAAAAATCTGTTGTAAAAAAATATATTTCTGCACATGCACAGGGTTGTTCTGAAGCGCAGCATTTAAAACAACATTGTTCTAAATTGACAGCATAAACTTTTTATGTTTCCTGTTTAACCTAACAGACAGAGCATCCTTCTTTTTTTTTTAAATCATGCTTTGTATTGTTTCCTTAACAAAATGAATACAGCAACCTCAACCATAGCAAACACAGTAATATATAGATACAACAGCAGGTAACAAAGATAATAAGAGTGAACTGAAAAACAAAGTGTGCACACATGAACGAGGAAGAAAAACAAAGGATTCATACACCGGATTCAAATTGACCCACACAAGAAAGATCCTGCACACAAACTGTGTGTTTAAGGCAAATAAATAATGCAAATAAAATGAAATGAAATGCAGAATGAATCTGAATCAAATGTGCAAAGGAGTAGCCTTTAACCCTAAGACAAAATATGAAAACAATAAATACAAATAGAATTCAATATGATTTCATTAAAGGTTGCACTAAGAGCATCCTTGAAATACAAGGATCTGTTGCTGTAGTTGTTTCAGTTCTTTGTTTAGCCCAAACTCAAAGCATCCGTCATAAGGTTTGTGAAATCGAAACACCAATTTATAATCACAATCATAATTTACAAAATGGCGTCACCTCAAACAGTAGTTTTGACTCTCATCCTGTAGTAAACCTGTTAAGCTCATTAATGAATTCCAATACCACAAATAAACAACAAAAGGGAATTGCTGATCCTGACATCACACAAACATACCTGGAATGCAGGTCTAATATACACAATACGTCACATAAAAGAGCCTGAGTGCATACTGTACCATTTGATGCTAAACACTGAGATGTTGGGATGAAGAGCACGAAGGCTGCTAGCGTTATCCTCGGGCTCAGCATTCTTCTGATAAGTCTCAGAGCAGCAGACATTGTCCATGCATTGCAAGCAGAGGACTTATGAGCATGAACATGAAAAGGAAGGAATCTTAATACCTCTGACACTGTCCGTCTTTTTTTTTTTTTTTTTCCTTTTCATTGAGAAAGTGTCATGTTTCAGATGGGCACATTTCAACATTTTGCTACTGGTAAAAGAGGTGGGGTTGGGAGGGAAGTAAAGGCAACAAACACAAAAGCGCTCACACACACAAATACACACACACACACTTTCTTGTTCACATGGATGACACGCTCCAAAAATGGCAAAAGTTGCCCCATTCACTTCCTGTCCACAAAGTAAATGATGTGTAAGAGATTTGTGCTAAACATGACTCAACACGGTCAACTGTCCACTCCAGTATCCACCTTACAGACTATGAAATCTGCGGCTGTTGTCCTCAAGGATTCAGGACTTCACATTCTAACTCCCCATAATGACTCCAATACCTAAAGTTTGCAAAACCGCGAATAATGTGTACCAATTCGAAACCAGTGGGAGTAAAAAGCCAGTGCAAAGTATTGGATCAGTGCATTGACTCATAGACTCATATACTCATATTCTCTGACGCTGATACCCATCAAGGATTTTAGACAGCGTCTGAGGTATTTAAATTGCTGGTATCGATATCAGAACAACCCTAGAAGAGCTGACTTTTCATTGCATTAAGTGTAAACAATGGAAGCGACATGGATGTTCTCAAAAAATAACAAATAAACACTAACAGAGATTGCAGGCCACCTGTATCTCATTCTTTAGGTCACTACCTAAAGCTCATGACCAGAGGTGAGGGTTGGAGCGTAGATTGACTGCTGAATCGAAAGCTTCCCCTTCTTGCGAAGCTCCTCACTATGATGGTCCGAAATTAGTTTCCTCCTTAAGTCGGCAGGACCCAGCCTTAGAGGTAGGGTGATGAACTCGGACATCCGGAGAGAGCTCGGAGAAGAGCCACTGCCCAATCAAGTAAAAAGGAGCATATGATCAGGATGCCTCTAGGCGCCTCCCTTTAGAGGTTTTCTGGGCAAAACCAAGACCCCGGGGCAGACCCAGAACTTGCTGGAGGGATTATAAATCTCATCTTCTCTTCTTTCTGGGGAGAGAGACATCTGAAATATCTTGTGATCCAACCCCAGATAAGCAAAATCAAGTGGATGGAAATGGAAAGATTGCACTGTAGTCAGTGTCTAGTTGATTATGTGGATTTAGTTTTGTCTGGGTTGATCGCTAACGTTTGCTGTAGTCAAACCTGTCAAGTACATGAGTGGCAAACACTCCATCTAACTCAAAATCTGGCATTTAAATAAGTTGCAACCAGCTGACCACAGCACTTAACATATGGTTCTAAGGGATTAGAGTAAACACTAGGACTTGATCAGTCCATCAATCACTCATTCTGTCTCCAGAAATAATCTGTCAATGAATTATTATGTACTCTAGAGTCTGAAGACGGTTGAACCATAGTATCTGAGCTATCAGACCACAGGGGTTGATTGATGATTTTATGACAGGGTCACAGTCCTGTCCTACATTCGCACATAAGTCCAGCGGTCATGAAGCATAACAATCCCTTCCGAGAAGTCGCCGTCTTGAAAGTGACCTCCTGAAAGTGGTCACCGATAAAGGCATCATCCCTGTCAAAATGGCGACCACTGAGCTCGTTCTTCATTCACAGTAGTCTTGGGGTTTCAAATCTGGTGACTGGGGCAGGTGTTGTATGAGTTCATATCTGCATTCCTGGATGCATAGAATGAGAGCTGTGTAGTTTATTTCCTTCTAGCTTACAGGCCATGAACTTATCAACTCCACCCAACTTTGTAAAAGTACATCAAATAAAATGCAAGACTGTCGTGGCTTTCCCATTCTTTATCATATAACTTAACAACTACAAACTATTAGGATTTAAAGAAGAAAACAAAGCATTGGAAATAATTGCTTAGGAAATGAACTACTACATCAGGCCCTGGTGTAAAGAGGCAACAGCGAGCAACTGCCCAATCAGAGTATTTGTATGACTTGCTCAACGCAAACGCAAAAGTTTCAGTCGAATTTCGAATCCATACATGTGACGAGGCACACACACTCCTTCATGCTAGTTACACTTTGGTTTCCTGGAATCATTTAACTCTACAGTGCACCACACTATTGGCCTTTCAGAAGTCAAACCACATGCCCAACAAGCATCCCACAAAACTTAAGCAATCATTTGGCAACCAAGTAATCAGCAAAAACACACCAATGCATGGTTCCATAAAATCAGATACTAAAAAACAATATTCAAGTGCTATGATAGCCATAAGGAGGCACAGGATTTATTGTGAGGTTATTGGAGCAGAGTGATATTTCACTGTTGCTGATGAAGAGAAAATTTTGTGCATCCTGAGTGTAGCAACACAATATCCTGTGCAGAGGCATTCAGATGTTGAGGTTTGTTCTCCAACTCTTCCTTAACATCTATCATAGCATTTTGTGTTTTCACTTCCTCTTTGGTTATTCTCCTTTTTGGAGAGGGCTGTGCTGAAATATGAACCGATGTGACTTCACCGATTTCAAAAAAGCCTGTAAGCCTGCGACTTGTGGGACTAGTGCAGTTTTATACTTGTGTGTAGTTTCTGTGCAGCTTTGAACCAAGTTATTGTTCTTGTAGATGTTTATCTCCCAACGTGTTACGGTCTACTCTCAATTTGGCCTAGTGATGATAACGGTGAAAGAAATGTGTTAATATGTCGTAATTGCACTATCTGCGTTTACTTCTTTTGTCCCTAAAACTTCACAATGCTGTTGAAATGTACAAAAACTAAGGGGTAGAAAATAGCTCTACTCAAGCTTGACAGACAGTGTGTGTGTGTGTGTGTGTGTGTGTGCACGCACGTGCGTGCATACGTGCATACGTGCATGCATGCGTGTTTTGCAGCTTTCCCTCTCTCTGCCATAAACTTGTTGGAAACCATGATTTCCTGGAGATACACAAACCTTTGCTCAGGCTCTTTGATAGCTCGCTGTTGTGATGTCATCACTTTTATTGGCCCAACACCTGCAACCCTTACAGGTGTGATGACACCTATGACCGTCAGTTTATAGCCCCTGTAGAGGACAGGTAGGCTTATTAGAAGGGCAAGAAATTTGTTTAACAACCTTTGTTGTTAGCTAGGAGCTTGTACTATTTATAGTTGTCACACGTTATATTTTTTTTTAGTTGTTTTATATTTATTACTTAGACAATTTATTTTTAGTCACTCTTATTTTTCTCTCATTAGTGTGACATTCCTGTTCAAGAAGAAGCAACTCTAACTGATTCGGATTCTGAGCTCCTTCCAAGAGTTGCTGTTTTACCCTTGCAGAATATAGTTGACCTCAAATACTCCAACCAGAGCATGGTGTATCTAATTCTCTGGGTATTTTTTATCTCAGAGTTGGAAAGTCAGATAAGATCCAGTAAAGCTTGGTCATTACCAAACACACAACTTCACAGGGTAAACAACCTTATTTCATTTTACTACAGTAAGGAGAGCTTATAAACCTTAAATATTTGTGGAAAAGCCATACGATACATTTAGCCAATGGCATAGGTTTGAATTCACATGAAAGGATCCAAACTTGTGCCACACCATACACCATTGAATAATATTTGCTTCATCATGAGTTTGACACAGATCTGGATTCATCCTGTCATCTGGAGCATTTACAGGTCAAACATTAGGTAGTTCTTGTAAACCAGAGCTCTGCTTTGCTCAAGTTTTGCATGTGAGGCATGCAATGACGGCCATAAAGACATACAGCGGAAATGTGATGCAGTCCACTGAGGACAAGCTGGACTTTAAGCTAAGGTTTACCGATAAGGACTTGCGTCTTTAGCACAATTGTTGTACTAAAAGTTTGACTCCAATAATAGAGGCACAATCTTTTAATCAGAGGTTTTGCCAGGATAGCTATCATGCTTTAAGGACCTTTCTTGGATTTTCTTGCCTTGTGTCCTTTTTCTATAGACATGAAGCAAGTACTTGTTCTGCTGTCAGGTGAGGTATTACATATCGCTGTTTATAAGATGTGTATTTTATTCTACGTGCCTACTAGTTAAAAAGGGTGAAAAGATAAGGGGTAGAAGTCACCAGAGTTGTCACTCACATAAACTGCAGTGTGACACTGCTGGTGTTTGGAATCCATGTATGTCGCCGTGAAAGACCTACTGTGTGTTTGATATCTGAAAGCTTTGAGATGTTGGAGTAGTGAAAAATGAAAGATTGTCATGATGTAAATCAAAAGTGTGATCACATTTTTCCTTCAGATTCTTTTCTTCTTATCTCTTTGTAATAAAACTCTCTTTACAGTATTGTTGGTGTCCTCTCATCCTGATGAGGAGCTCAAATGTAGGTCTCGAGAATGTCTTGCACTCATCTCTGATTTGAAGACGGACTATAAAAATGCCACGGACGAGGAGATTTGGGGTGCGCTAGTTTATTTTTTTCTTTACTAAATGTCACCTATGTTCAGACACTCATCAACATAGCATTTTGAGTGTAGCTTTTGTGAAGTTATATGCCTTGTAAATCCACAAAAACAAAATGAAAATATAAGAAAAAAAGTGGAATAAAGCAGAAGGAACTACAAACAAGACTGTATTATGTTTATTTCACAAAATCTGTGACTTTTTATACTTTCTGACTCAATTTCGTACTCTGTTTCCCTTCCTTGTCAAGGCTTATGTACATTTGAGCATCACTCCTGTGGATGGAACGATACCAGCGACACCTCCTACCGCTGGAGACGACAGATGGCAAACATCACCTCAGTACCTGGACAGGATCATACCACAGGAAGTCCATCGGGTAAATATTAACCTCCTGTCATATTCCACTTGTGTCATTGCTTTGTTGATGATTAATTCAAAACGGAACTGCTGGCTTTTCACATGTGTGATAAAAATACTTGATTACATTACAAGATCCGTCATGTGATAGTAATCTTATTATTTGATATCTGTGGGCTGGATACAGGATATGTCATGCGTATAGACGGCAAACAAGGTCCCATGTTTCCAATGGCTACACTGGAGTATTCTGTTGACAAGCTGGCAGCTCTGGGATGTCAGATCAGGTACCAAGAAAAACTTTTTCAACAAGATTTTTTAAAAGATAGATGATATAGTTAGACATAATCTTGACTGACAATGCGTTCGAATGATTTCACAAGAATTAGTCTCAAATCTTTCATATACAACATGCAAGCTGTTGCCTGTTTTTATGATTTGACTGTCAATCTGTTTCAGCTTCTGGTACCATATTTATGATGAGGGGTCAAAATATTTACCATCTTTTAAACTAACAATGGTAAGAGGTGACACTGAGGAGTTGTTGATGCCCATATCTGACAGTAACACAGACGTTTGGGATAATGCCACCGCCTTCATCGGTAATCGGCCAGGAGGGTACAAGGTCAGTGAAACTTTGTATGCGTTTGGTAGTGAGCCAACGTTATTTACTCAGAGTAGAGGTTTTCGGACTGTGAGGCACAGGGGGCCCAGCGCGTAAGACAAAGATGCGTCTGTGTGAGGTGGACCATGGTTTCAAGCTGTCTCTCTGACGACAACCTCCAACAGTCTCACCCAGCAGAGAAAAACTGTCTCCTGTTACCACCACCCATACATCTCGGTGCTGGTTTAAAAGCGTCTTCACCTCTGCACCACATGTTTGTACCTTAGCTGTATTCAGCCTCAGAAGCTCGAAACACAGTTAGCTGTGAACGTGCTGAAAAACTGAATAACAACACGACAAAGTTATCTGAGCATCTTGGGTTTGCATAACAGGGCTGAATCAATAAGAAAATAATGAAAAGGACATGAAGACGAAATGTTAGTGCGCTGAGCATCAAAAATCCTCTGTTCATTGCCTCCCACATGTGACAAACAACAAGGAGACACATCACTTTATTGCGCTCTGGAGTGGCGCCATTTAAATCCCCATGTTCTGATTGTCAGGGGCCAGTGCGATGACATTGCTAATTGGCCCAACCCCAACTCATAACTCACAGCCAACGTTATACGCTGATCAACCACAACATTAAAACCACTGACAGGCAAAGAGACTAACATTGATCATCTCATTACAATGCAATGTTCTCCTGGCATGGAGAACCTTGCCACTTGGCCACACACCCCCCACCGAAACACCAATGTAGACCATGTAAACAACCTTCACGCCTCAATGGCAGTGCCCCTTCAGTGTCAGACACTGCAGGACACCCACAGAGGTCTCTGCCTTAATGTGTCAGAGCTGTTTTTGAGACACAACAGGAACCTGCACAATATAAAGGTGCTGGTTTTAATGTTGTGACTGATCGGTGTAAAAGTTGTGGGCACTGGGTTTCAGTGAGGGCCTTCTGGTCCTATTTTTTAAGTAAAGCCCTACTTCTTTCATCTTGTTTTAGCTCCTTTGAGGGTAAAGAATAACCTAAATAATTTTGAATATTGATTTCAGAACAAACAGAGTAAAGCACTTCTCTTTCTACAGCTGCGGTTGTCATTTGAGAAAGAATTTTCAACAGAAAAGGACGTCATGGTGGACGATATCAGCTTTGAGTACTGTGAAGAGGGAGAGGTTCCTGCAGGATCAAACCAACTCTCGTGCGATTTTGAAACTGACATCTGTTCATGGTACCCTGACTACACTGCCAGCCTTTTGTGGAAAAGGAGTGATGGACGACATGATGATGGCCCAACTGGGGAAGGTGAATTTTGTTTAAGCAATTATGTTGTGGCATCTTGATTAAGCCCCTTTTTTAGAGCAATATCACATGTAAGCACAATTACTTTTATTAGTAGTAAATAACCACTAACCTAATTGCTGCATCATAAACCTGTAGCTTTTGGGTCCACTACAGGTCAAGGGCAGTTGCTTGCTTTACCTGTTAGATTGGTTACCCAGCCTTGTAAACACCTCAGCACTTACATGTTGTTTTACATCCAAATGAGCATGTTCTGCTTGTTGTTGTTGTTTATTTTGTTTCACTGGATGCTCATCTGCCATAGCAGTTGCCAATCTTCCCGAGGTCAACAAATTAAAGGATGTTGAAATAGGATAAAGATAAGTTAAAGAAAAGATGAAAATAAGTAGATAAGACAAAGCAGCAAATATTAATGCAACACATAATAATATCAATAAATGGTTCAAATGAACTCGTACAGTATAATGTATACAAAATAAAGGGTGCAAAAGAAGCATTAACAAATGACAACTAATTATTAGTATTAGTATTAGATATTACAGCTACATTTAAATATACAACCATCCGGTAATTCATGAAAACTACGACCACATCAAATAGAAAAAATGTATATATTCAGTCTTACTCTCTGTTTTAGGCAGCATATTCTAATACCAAATGTTTTTAATCTTGTATTCAGTGTGTGATTCAATTTGAAGAGCTGCGGATATGTGTTTTGTGCGGCCTTGTTGTTTTTTGGGGTTTCATTAAATGTTTTCTTACACTGCCGTATGAACAGTGACCTGACAAAAACATTCGGGTAAAGAACCCTGATTTACTTGCATGGCTATTAAGACAGAGAACACTGTACATAACACAATAATGCATTTTCTTTCATTGATTTGTGTTTTGTGCTATGTGGCCATCTTCGTGTTCTTATTTGTAATTGATTGTTTAAAAAAAGACAGAAAGAAAAACAAACATTTTTATTCTCTTTTTCGTCCTCTGCAGGCTACTACATGCTCATCATTGCTGAATCCAGCCTAAATATCTCATCAGCAGCAAGACTCATCAGCTTGCCTCAACCTGCAGGTCAAGTCATTTGTGTGAGCTTCTTGTACCACATATTTGGCAGCAGCATTGGTACGTACCTCACTGTCATTAGCTACGCCTACTGACATAATAAGCTACAGCAACATATACAGGACTTTTAAAGATCCCAAATTCTGTTTTAATCTGGCTGCCTTTTTTTCTATATTACACATATATCCCTGAAATTTACAAGTTCTGTTGATATTCTTTTATTTTCAGGTTCATTGAAGTTTATTTCAAAGCATCCTGGTGAAGATGAAGTGGTTATGTGGATGAGAAGCGGCACCCAGGGAAACAAATGGAGATTTGCGGATCTAACCTTCAACAGTGACAAACCAATACAGGTATTCTTATTGCTCTTTATTGTGTATATTCTTCAACTAATAATAAGATAGAGGGTTTTTAGTGGATCATTTAAAATTATAAGACATTTTCCTTCCTGTAAAGATCTGTATCATTAAGAGCAGTTATTGAGACGTGTGAAAAGAATTTCAGCAAGTTAGCTTCAGTGCACTCCCAATAGATTTGGTTTTGTTTCTCAATTAATTCCATAGCCTTTTTGAAACAGTGGCATGAATAAATTAGTTTTATTTCAACTCTTTGTAATCTAGGAAACCACGCTTCAAATAATTCACTTTGCTCTCTAGTTTATTATAGAAGCCGTGGTGGGTGGAGATAAAGGCAGCATAGCCTTTGATGACATACAGGTGTACAGCAGTGAGACTGGCTCTTGTCCGGCCGAGAGAGAGTGCACCTTTCAGGGCTCCCTCTGTGGTATGAGGCCTCTACCGTCTGCAAACTTCACCTGGAACCGGATCACAGGGGCGTCCCAACCAGCCAACTCCTCAGCACCAGCCACAGATCACACGCTGGGGACAGAGCAAGGTGTGGAAGCAGGCTAATCTGCTGTGAAGTTTGCTTCTAGATAAACCACATAGTCATCAGCATATGGATTTATCTCATGTTGACTTTAGGTGTTTGTTTGAACAAAGAAACTGGGATGACTGGGAATGAGGTTGTCTTTAAATTGGTGATCCTTTGTGTGATACTGTGCTATTAAAACACAGCTTACAAACTTCCATATACAAACACACGCTCTCACAAAATAATTAGCATGCACATAACTGCATCTTATGTGTAGGTTACTATCTGAGTGCCCAGCTGTGGAGTCATCCCGTGGGGTCTAGAGTCACAGTGGTGACTGCGGTGATGGAACCCACTCCTCCTGACAAGGAATGCCTGATGTTCTGGTACTACATGGAGGGAAATGAAGTCGGGGAACTCAGTGTTTACCTTCAAACCGCTGACAGCCAAAGCCACTCTGCACCGCTGTGGACCAGAAGTGGAGATCAGGGGAAGCACTGGAGGCACGGAAGAGTGACGCTCAGTTCCAATACCCTGTATCAGGTATGTTGGTTATCAGATAATTGTAGCTGAATATTAACAGAGCAGTGCATTATTTTAAAAAGCATCATCAGAGTCACTTATTTCTGGCTTTTCTTTTGATTTCATAACTTACATTGAGTGGTTTGTACACAACTTCAGTCTCATAACTGTCTTTGCGATGTACCTGCTGCTTTGAAAAGTGCAATATGAATTTCTTTTGTATATTTC
This sequence comes from Spondyliosoma cantharus, assembly GCA_900302685.1. Classification (NCBI taxonomy): domain Eukaryota; kingdom Metazoa; phylum Chordata; class Actinopteri; order Spariformes; family Sparidae; genus Spondyliosoma; species Spondyliosoma cantharus. The sequence goes on from OMLP01020637.1 coordinate 22,760, forward strand.
TTCTTAAATATAATATTTTGCAGTTGATTGCATGCAGCGGCATACATAACTGTAGGTGTAGCTCCATCAAATCAATATCAGTGTAATCACAATGACATTTAAGGACAAGTTTGCATTCTTATAAGTCTTTTTTAATAAATATCTCAATATTCACATGAATTGTTGAACGTATTCGAAATTTGACAGTAATGCTGGAAAATAACATTTATATCACTATAGCGAGGGGTCTCTGTGCTGCCAGTATCGAAAGAAGGACAGATTACATAAAGTACTGTATGTGTGGATTATAGAGAGAATATTTCTGTGAGAAGGGGTCAGACATAACTGCTATCCATCTCAGCTTGTTCAGCGAACACCTGTAGTTTGGAGTTTTGATAAGACTTCCTCAGTCCTGCAGTACATGTAAAAGACACATCTATGTTGAAATAAAAAAGGATGTCTTACAAGATGAAATATGTCATTAGGTGATTTTTGAGGCGGTGGTTGGGAACGGAAAAAAGAGAGATATCGCCATTGATGACCTCACTGTCTTGAATGGCGCCTGTCCCCCGTCAGGTCAGTGACTGCTGTAATCCTCACATTTTAGAGTAAAAAAATGGATGAAATATGAAAATTAGTGTAAGTGCATTTGGGTGACCAGTTGTTCCAAATGTGCACATGTATGTATGCTTGCATAATGTATGCCTGTGTTATTCCTTGCAGGTTTTTGTGACTTTGAAATAGACTTCTGTGGTTGGGTGAATAATCCTCCAGCAGAGTCTGGAGCAGAGTGGGACTGGCTCTCAGGTGGCATGGGTAAATTTATTCCACAAAGGGACCACTCCACAGGTTCTGCTTTAGGTAAAACACCGCACACATACTTTCACTACCAGCATCATAACAAGTGAAGCATTTTGTAATCCACAAAATAGGCACTGGTGGAACATAATTATCTTGTATGTTTTTTGTGTTGTTGCATTTTTCTCCCTATAGGCCACTTTGCTATTTTCCTCCCCGTAATGTCACCTACAGAAAAAACTGGCCAGCTGGAAAGTGAGACCATGGAGGCAGTAGACCAAGCTTGCCTGGAAATGTGGCACTATACCAGTGGATGGTTACAATATGGTTAGTAAATGATGAGCAGTTTAGCGTTTGAATATGCAGAAAAACTCATCTTTTCTGACATCTGTTTACTATCTAATTCATCTTTTAATGCTATCTATTTCACTTACTCTCACTTCTGATGCTTTATTTCAAGGCATAGTTCATATTGACACATGATAATCTGCTATAAATATTGTTAGAACTGCAGCCAAATGAAACAAGACACCAAAATGTTTACATTTCAACTAGATTTTGCTTTGACCTATAAGTCTAGACATCCTTTGACTTGCAAATGTTCTTTCTTAGCAGCACCACAGCAACAGAACATACAACTTTCACTGAATTATATGAGTATAGAATGATTAAGGATTGCAAAACACATAACATCAAAGTTAATAATGATAAAATAGCAATTAATAGAAGATGAGAAGATTGTCATGGTTTTCTTTACTGTAGATCTTTTTTCAAAATGTTTTCAGAAACATATTTTAGTCAACAGTTGAGCTGGAACACAAAAATGATTCTTACCAGGTCAGAATGTTGAAAACAGATGTGAGGAGGACTGATAGGGACTCAGATTATATTTACATAGTAAACAGTTTTGCTGCCTTATTACTGTTCAAAGCATCATACAGTATATGTAACATGTAATTCTCGTCTTTGTGTCTTATTTAATCACTGAGAAGGAGAAACATCTCAGAACCTGTCAATAAGCACTTTTTTCAGTCTTTTGATGCTGAGTTTTGGTGCTTTCAGTGCCCTCAGACTTTACACTGACAGTGTTTGTGAATGAGACTACTGGATTGCGTCCTGTGTGGAATACAAGTGGATATATGAATAATACATGGCATCGAGAGAGGGTGGACTACAATGCTTCAGGACCTCACCAGGTATTATTTCATATAGTGATATACCCTGATGAATACTGCTCCTGCATAAATCAATGCACACTTCTAAATGAACTATTGTCATTCATCAGATTATTTTACAAGCCAGCAGTCCCAGCAGTAAAGAAGGAAGTTTTGCCCTGGATGACGTCCACATCATCAGGAACGAGTCTTGTAATGAGATCATGCCAACCACCACCCCAAACCCTGCCACCACGACCACCTCTGTTCCTCCCTCTGACTTGGACTGCACCTTTGAACAAGGTGACGGGGAAAACAGGGCCTCCAGAAGACTGTGAATTGTCAGTTTAGCCTTAATTGATTCCTTAAAGTCAGTATTTGTTGATTAGCTTATAAGATCATGACTAATTTTTGAAGCGCCTCACTAAAGCCATTAAAGACCTTGTTGAGCAGCTGTGAAAAATAATTCAGTGGACTCTTAACATATTTTTCTCAAAACGGCTCAAACTTGCCGTTTTTTTGTTTTAATAAACTGTGTTTGTGAACAATCATAAACAGTCAACATTTTTATATTTCAATACTGCAAGTTATGAGGTGTTTTTAGCTACCGCAGCCTAATTCAGACTCTAAAAATGACTGTACCTCTCCATAGTTTGGTGGATGTTTAGGTTTTACTTGAGGCCGTATGAGTTGTATATTATCCCATTACCTATGTGACAGTACTGTATGTTAAGATTTTAATTTATACAGGTCTGTGTAGTTGGGTCCTGGAGGTCAGCGATGACTTGAACTGGACTCTCAGTAGCGGACTTCATGTGGACAAGCCATGGGATGGACCTCAGTATGATCATACTCTTGGAAATATTCAAGGTAAAGACTATTGATGACAACATAAGCACTAACAGCAGAGAAGAGGAGTTAATGTGACTTGAACTCGAGCCGTGTTTTGATGACTTGCAACTTGACAGAACTAAAGAGCTTGAGACCTGACTTGTCCCTGTAGATTAAAGACTCTTGACTTGATTTGAATCATTTTTATTGAAAAGAAATGAAGAATGAATACACTTTAAGTTATGTTTTTTTTGTTTGATTGCATTTATAATATGATAAATTTAATACAAATTCAATGTATTGTTGTACTTTTTGGACAGGTTAGAGAAATTAGCCCAATCATTATCCTAGTTAGACATTTACTGATGCCTCGTTTCTCTTCATAGGTGACTTGTCTTGACTTGAAACAACTTGTGATTTAATTTGGTTTGACTTGCCCAACAAAAAATGACTTGGGAACATCCCGAGACTTGCACCAAATGACTTCAGTCACATGTGTGATTGTTTTATTTGTCTGAAGGTTCCTTCTTACTGTTGAGTGGATCTGGATCTAAGGACGAGGAGAGAGCAGTCATCTCTGTCCCTGTCACCAGTCTAACATCACAAATCTGTGTCGGATTCTGGTACCACATGCTCGGACCTTCAGTGTCCACCCTTGATCTGGTGGTTGAGATGGTACGTGCACTACTTCGTGCCACTTCAAACCCTCTGTTACGGCATTACTTTTGAGTTATAATGACTTCCTTTGCTCTAGAAGTCCTCTGAAGTATTAGTCTGGACACGCAGAGGGACTCAGAGTCCAGAGTGGATTAAAGCACAAGTGACCCTCAGCATGAATGAAACAAAACAGGTACATTTGAACTCAACCACATTTATACGTTTGCACTAAAGCCTAACTAGTGCTTTTAAGGTTGGCACCAATATTTGAGAGTTGAAAAAATCAGATGAATATAAATCAGACATCAACACATAAACAAACTTGAGGAATTTGTTTTTAAATGAACCGTGAAATATATATATACATATATAACATATCTTTAGCATTTCTGCACTGCAATTTCTTGACTTACTGGCTGGTATATAATGAATCTAAGATAAATGCAGTAAGCTATTATTGGATTGAATACATAAACAGAGGTGTCTCATACAAACGAAAATTATACAAAGAAAAAATCCGACTTTTTAAAACACTTAACATTGAATTCAAAATAAAACTTTAAATCAATCAAATGCTGTATATATTCTCGCTTCATCCACAGATGATGTTCACTGGCCATAGAAACGCAGACAGTAAGGGATTCATTGCCATTGATGACATCACAGTGAGGGAGGGAGCCTGCAGTGATCAGAGTATGTAAACACAGATCCACAATTGCCTGATGTTCACAGGAAGTCAAAACATATAAAGGAACTATACAACCCTTTTTCACACCGTTTCAGATGTATGTGGGTTTGATTCAGACAACTGTGGCTTTACAAACAGTGTCGATCACGACGGTCGATGGATTCGAGAAAGAGGCACAAAATATGAGGAGGATCACACCTATGGGACCGAAAATGGTGAGTAGAATACAGAGCAATAACAGTCTCACCAAAATTACATGAAAGTTCAAATGAATAGTAAGTCATAAGTTAAACTTGTATGTTTGAGCTTGGAATCTGGGCCCCACAAAATCAAGGGCTGGGTCACAATATTAATCTGAGGGGTTGCAAGATGATTATCAAAACAGGAAACAGGCGAAAGGATTTTAATAAAAGAATCTGGGCACTTTGAATGATGTATTTGTTTAGAATCTCCTGATTTAGAGTATTAAAAGGTTGCCAAAACCTATTAATAATGTTTAAATGCATTTGTCAGTGATCGGTCTAACACTTTGGTCCAAAGTGAAGTCTCTCAAGAACTAACTCCTATTGACACTGGTGATCCTTTGTCAAAATTTTAATTTTTTCCAACACTTACGACCAAATACCTGCTAATACTAAAGAAATTTCCCATCAGCCTCAGCTGCACTTGGTTAGTGCTAATTAGCTTTTAGCTATTGATAGCATACTATTGCTGTGAGGCAGAAAAAACGCCAATATCGTGATTAAAGAAGAATTTATAGTGAGCAGAATTAGCACAAACATCAGTGATTCTCTTACTCTGTCCTCTCTGTAGGTTTCTACATGACTGTGAATACATCAACCTCTACACAGACTGAAGCTCAGCTGCTCGCACCTGAGTTACACTCAGCTACAACGATATGTGTACGCTTCTGGTGAGTCCAGTGCTGCCATCACACACATTTATACACTGTTGTCTGATACAGAGTTAAAGGTTTGTGTATCTGTTGTATTTATTCAGGTACTGGTTACCTGCAGGGCCATCCAACACCCTTTCTGTGCATGTGCTGCAGAGCGGGCAGCTAGGTAAAGAACTTTGGCTACGATCTGGAATGCCCTCTTCAGGCTGGGAGGTTGCAGAAGTCACTGCGTCCTACCCTGCAAAATTCCGCGTAAGCAATTTTTTATAACAATCTCTTTCTTCACACTCAATCACACACACAATCAAACCACCTCTTTTACAGTGAGTCATTAAACTGAGCTAACGTCCATGTCCTTCACCAGGTGGTGTTTAATGCGGTCCATGTGCCAGGCACTAACTCCACAGTGAAATTAGATGATATTTCTGTGAGGGATGGGGCCTGCAGTCCTCCAGGCACCTGTGACTTTGAGTCTGGACAGTGTACCTGGGTCAACATCCCCAAAGATCATGGACATGACTGGGTGGTGGCTCATGGAGGCTTCCAGGGTCCACCGACAGACCACACCACTGAGACGCAAGACGGTACACCCTTAAATATTAAGAGAGCATATTCCCCTGATATATGACTGAGCTAACACAAAGTTCAGATTTCTGACCTGGTTTGCCTTGGGCCAATCACAACCAGTCATCTTATATGTGGTGTGTTTGATACATAAACTTTATAGTCTACAGTCTGAAATAGTGTTCTGTGAGCTAAAGGGGTTTAAGCCTGAGTAGTAGAGGTCAATTGTATGAAGGAGGGTTAAGGTGTTAATGGAAGCTGAGGAGAAGAGTTGAGGTGACAACATTAAAACAGCTATAATACAAACAAAGCTGCAGGCCGCTTGGATTCAGCAGGAGCAAACAAATTACATTTGATCTGTGCTGTGAGCTGTGCATGTTTGGTGTCTCTGATTGGTTGTAGGTCTGTCTTATTGCATTCATTTTATGTCTGCATCCGTTTGATATGTCCCTTGGAAATTGAAAATAAACTGAGAAAATGCAAACTGGTCTGGTGACGCAAGGTTACAAATGACCAGAATCACGACTGCAAGTGCTAATGTCAATCCATGTCTGCTGGATGGGCAAATGAGAAGTTGTTTGCTTAAACATTCCCCATTTTTTGTAAAATACAACCCCAAAACTGAACTAAAAAAACTGAAGATAGCATCCTCTTGCTCAGATTCTCCCTAATTCTCACTTTCTTTAAACATTTTGAGAATTTCAATGTTTATTTTCTGTTAACTTTTTTTTACAGGCTCAAGACATAATCGTGGATAGTTAGCTGATTTATAAGCTCAACATCTGCCTGTGTTGCAATCTGTGATTAATACGAGTCGCTGTTGCTGCTGTTTAGCTGACATACTGTTACATATTAACTTCTGTTTTTATCCCTGACTTATGTCTGTTGCTGATATTACCTCTTCTCACAAACAGTTTCCTTATATTTGTTCATCTAAAAAAAACGTTTTAACTGCTAAGTGTTCAAAATCACTAAAAGTTATCGTGTGTCTTTAGCTGGCGTTGATCCTGCCGCACTCAGTTTGAAGCCAAAATTAGCATCACTGAAAAGCTTCAACAGCTGATCGTTTGCACTGAAAATAAGTCCCTCATTTTATTTCTTGTTTTTGCATTCAGGTCGGTTCTTGTTGAGCTCAGCACTGCACCAGGACCACAGCAGTGTAGCACAGGTATTGTCAGAGTGGATCCAGCTAATAGACACCACCTCCTGCCTCACCTTATGGTACCATATGGACAGCAGGTCAGCAAAAAGAAAATCTCACACCACATCACACCATTCAGTATGTGACAATGCAGAGGATGCAGTTTATCCTGTTTAGTTTCCTCATCGACTTCCTCAGGAAGTGTGCACAAAAGTCATTTAGACATGAATCACCTGCTTCACTTTGTGCAAGAGTAGGAATCTTCTGTGGCAGAGTTCACTCTTTTCAAAGGTCTGCTGTGCACAAAAGACCCAAGATCAACTTAGGTTTGAACCCATCAAGAACCTGAAAATAGGGTCCATGTAATACATTTCCAATGTTTGTGTCAGCCTAACTGAAACCAGGAAAGCAGTAGTAAATAAACTCGTGTCTACGTTTACAACCTCATTTCACAGGGTTTTTCTTTTGAAACAATTTGAAAAAAACAATTAAATGCTTCCACTTTTCTGGAAAACAATAATTTTGCAAATGTCACAAATGCTTTCTGGTTAAACTAACATAACTAGAGCTGTTTTCACAAATCACACAGGAAAAATGACATTTGTCTTTTTGTCAGTGACTCAGGCACGTTGAAGGTGTACCTGCGTTCAGGGCCATCAGAGCAGGAGCTGATGTTCAACAGTACCAGCAGTGGAAGCAGCTGGACCCGGTTCTCTGAGTCTGTGGAGAGGAACAAACCTTTCCAGGTAAATTAAAACAGGCTCAGAGGTAGTAATACAATAAACGAGAGTAAAAGCAGATATTTTATTCACGATATTCACTGACCTTGGACCTCATTCTCAGCTGCTGATTGAAGCAGAGTCCAACAACAGAGGATTTATTGCTATTGATGACATCACTGTCACCCCAGGTCTTTGTCAAGGTAGTGATGTTGTTTTTTAATATCTTTAGTTTATTACTGACATGTATTTTCAGCAAATTGGATAAGTAGTAAATTAAATAGTGTTGTGTTTTTTGCCCTTGTAGTAAATGAAACAAGTCTGCGATTTGTGGGTTGTTCCTTTGAAAATGGCACATGTGGTTGGGAAGACATCAGTGTTGGCCAGTGTCAGTGGAAGAGAGAAAGGAACGCTTCTGAGAACACAGAACCACCTGTGGACAACACACTGAGCACTGAACTGGGTGAGGCCACGCTCTCAATCTGCCTGTATTTACAATTGGACAGGTTGTCTGCATTTGGATAGACTTTCTGTCTCGGACTGTAGAGCATGGGTTCTCAAAGTGTGGCCCTTGACAACACTCGGAAAACATATCTATTTATTGTTTATTTATTATTTGGAAACAGATGCATTTTGTTGCTTGAGGAATTTTGTCATGAGACCAATTACAAATCGGAGGGAAAGTTTAAAGGTTTTCCTGTGCAGCACACGATTACATGCTAGCTCCCAAAACTGCCACTGAGCCTTCAAATATTTGAGAACCCCTGGTGTAGAGATCCAAATCCATGGCCTTTAAAAGTCAGCTACCAAAACTGCTGATGCTCCACTTTTAATAAACATCATCTGTATACATTATACAAGGACTCCTTTCGTTGATAGAATTAATTACTCTGCCCACCAAAGGTGGAAACATTTTCTATGTTTCTGATCATAAAAAGATGTTCTGGGTATCATACTGAGAAGTCTGTTACAAGGGGAAAAGCAGCTGTATATGGAAGTGAGATTTTTCTTGTTTCCCCTTTTACTATATGTATGGTGCTGCATGTGGGTAGTGTTAGCCACAGTTGCTATATCCCTGTCCTTGTTATGTTCATGCCTTGGCTTCCTTGATTTAAACTCTTATGGTTAACACTGAATCTCCTCTTCTGTGATATATTGTTGAATTATTGTCTTAGTTCAACTGTAAGATATAGTGCAATTTTTATGTAGCATCACAATATGTTCTTATTTTGCCCAAAACTCTGAAACAGGCATTAAAAAGAGAGAGGAAGTCCATGATTCATGGTGCCTCGCCACCAACGTTACACACTAAACTCCATGTAGGCTAAACATTTATTAGGTTTAGGTTTATTATGTATAAGCTGCACAACAGTTCTCCAACATAGTGATAACTCATGCTACTGCTGCCATTCTTCTGCTCCATGTCAGTTTAGACTGTGCAGAGAAAGAATAAAGAGTATAATACTCTGGGTTCATATCTGATTCTTCCAGGCTGGTACATGGCAGTGAATTCTGTCAGTGGAGCAGAAATCAGCCCTGCTGTATTGCGGAGTCCCACCATGAAACAGGCCAGCGCCACCTGCATGCTACACTTTTACTACAACATGTATGGAGAAGGTATGTGTTGACAATTGAAATCAGCTGTTTTTTCTCTCTAATTATGAGAGTGGGTTTCTGTCAGCAATCTTTAAAGACACATTTCACCCCAAAACCAAAAATACACATTTTACCGCTTACCTGTAGTGCTCCATCTGTACAGTATTGTTTAGGTGTGATTTGTCAACCTTTGAATTTAGTCGAACTAGATGGCACCTGGCTTTTGGTGCTCAAAGTGCCAAAAAACATACTGTTGAAAACTTCAATAGTAATGTTTCTTTGCAAAAATCATGACCTGGTTACTCAAAATAAGCTACAAATCAATCTAGATGGGAAATATCACTACATGTCAGAGGAAAGATATGTATTTTGGGATTAACTGCCTCTTTAACTGTCTCCACTGTTACAGATGTAAAAGATCTGAGTGTGCTGTTAAAGGAGGGCTCCAGGACCAGCACACTGTGGTGGCTCTCTGGTAGCCATGAAGATTCATGGCATCACGGTGAGGTAACAGTTGGTCGAATGCCTCAGGATTTCACCATCCTGTTTGAAGCCTCCAGGACGTTCAACAGGCCTGGACACATCGCCATCGATGACATAGATTACGCCAACTGCACCCTGCCTGGTAGGCGCCCTGCTCCACCTGCACACTTTCTCACCTAGTCCCTTTTTAAAGCTGATGTACAGTCATGATCTTTTTTCCTTGTTGGTGTCCTTCTCAGAGCCTCAGCCCTCGTGTTCAGAGAATATGTTCATGTGCAACAACAGCGCATGTGTGCCGCAAAACCAAGTATGTGACTTCAGCGATGACTGTGGGGACAGGTCTGATGAGAACAACTGTGGTGAGATGACCTTAAACTTTAAATATGCAATACTGAATGCACTGGTACAGTAAATTCATACACATGAGTCTCTGCACACTGCACAGATGCTCACTGTGTACTTCCCCTGTTCCTGAACATTGTTTCATAATTTCCTTCAAAAGGCTATAACATTAAGCACATTGTGATATTTTGATATTGGGCAAGAGACGTGTATTTAAATTTATAAGTATAAATAATATAATAATAATAATAAAAAAAAAACTGATTTCACAATAACTTTTAGTATCCTTCCCAATGTGTCTCTATGTCATCATATGATTTATATGTTGGTCAAAATATAAGTATATGATCCCAATTTTAATTTTCAATTTTAAGTTCATGTAGCTTTTCTGAACCATATTCAAAGAGCTGCATCAATAAGTCAATTAATTGAAGGGCAGAAAACTATAAAGAAACTATTTACATAACCTTTCTAATTAATCTCCATGCAAAAATGTTTTAAAAATCTACTGGTTCAAGCTGCTCACATGAGAATTTGCTGCTTTTGCTTGTCTTACATTAGGTTTTGGACTGATGGTTGACACCCACGATGTATTAAGACGCCACAGTAGGCTCAAGGAAACAGTGATTTATATACTGCCGGTTTAATCGATTAATCGAGAAAATAGTCAGTAGATTAATTGCTGTTTATTGCAGCCATACACATTCAAAAGGTTGATGTCTTTGGTTGATAGTTTATGATTTGTCTGCCTTTCGCTCCCTTTTACATTGTAATTACAACAATTTAGAGCAACAAGGTGTCTTGGAGAGCTGCAGCTTTGAACAAGGCCTGTGTTCCTGGGAGGAGAGTGATGTGGACACACCTGGAGCTGAGTGGATGTTACACACAGGAGAGGAGATCTGGCCCAAACAGGGGCCTCACAGGGATCACACCCAAAACTCTGCTGCAGGTATTAAGACTCTCTGAGCTGTCGGGCACTGAGATGATTCTGAATAACTTTACTCTTACTTATGCTTCTTCTGTCTTACTTTAACTTCACATTGTAATGTCTGATTTCAATATACAGGCCACTATGCCATCCCTGGGACTCACCTGACTGAGAAGGGCCAGATGTCAGAGATTCTCTCCAAAACCTTACTACCTAGCTCAAACTGTACTGTGAGTATGCATATGTGCCTAAATCTCCACATGAGTGGCTTAAACTTTATAGAAGTGACCAACAACAGCAAAAAGTTGTAATGCTGTGTAAACAGAATTAAAAGAGAATGTGATTAGCTAATCATGTGTATTTTTAGCTTTACTTATCTCAGCACAGCTCAAATGAAACACCTGCAATATAGTACACTGATACATTGCTGCTCTGTGTGTGTGTGTGTGTGTGTGTGTGTGTGTGTGTGTGTGTGTGTGTGTGTGTGTGGCTTTGCCATTCTCATCTCTGAGTTGTACATTATACGTCTTACATGTAAACAGTTCATGAAACTTTACGTAGGTCCACTGTGATGACTCATGCTGTGTCCGTGTAGGTGAGGTTCTTCTTCTTCAGCCTGGAGGACACTGCAGCCACACTGACAGCCCAGTTCAGGAAACAACAGTCTGGTAGCGACGACATTGTTCTATGGTGTAGGAAAAACTCACAGCAGAGTTACAGCTGGCAGAGAGCGGAGGTCACGTTCTCCTCCTCAGACAATAGCAAGGTCAGTGAAGACACAGACAGTTAATTCGATGTCAGATGTGATGCTTCAGGCAACCAGGGAAGGTTTTTTACTGACATATGACAACGAACAGATAACAGGAAGTGAAAGGTGTAGCTCATATATAGAAATCCACAGCAAATTATCACCAAGCTCTGCAAATAGAACATTTTAGCATCTTTTAGCTAATTGTTTTGGTTTCACAGCCCATCACTTTGCTGTCGTGTTACATTTTCACGACTCTCATCAGTGTTGTTTAGCTGTGTACTACTTGCTCAGCATTGAATAACGGTTAAACACAGTTAGCAATTAGCCTGCAAACGTAAAGGAGTCTGATATTTCCCTCAGGAGCTGGTGGAGTCCAAACCCAAGCTTCAAGGAGAGTGAAAATGGGAGTTGATGATTGATTTGTCAGGTGGCCAATAAACACAACTCCAAATAAATGCTAATGTTGCTCCATGTTTGCTGGATATGTAAATGGGCCATTGTTTGTCAACAAGCGTGTCCAACTGGCCCCATAAACATCAAACAGTGTTGATGGTTGAGAAGAGAGATGAAATCACTTTACTCTGACACTTTTATTTATTATCTTGGCAGAAGTTTTAAGTTAGCAACACAGTTATCATGCAGTTTTGTTTGTTCCTCAGATTGTCTTCAGATACGAGCAAGCCGATGGTCCCAGGGGACTCGTTGCGCTGGATGACATTTCTTTCTCCCAGGAGTGTGTATTTGACCCTGACAACAACAAACTGCCTGACACATCTTCCACCTCCGCCCCACCTACATCCTCAAACACACCCACGTCTCCAGCCATGTCCTCTACCTCAACTGCGCCTACCAACCCCTGTCAGGTACCTTACATAACAAACTCTAAAGCAGTTCTGTTAAACAAAAACTATTTCATTAAAAAAAACTCTGTAAAATTGAAAATAATCCTCTTTTTTTGGGTGATGCAGGGTTATGAGTTTTTCTGTTGGCGGTCAGCTGATAAAGTGTGTATCCTGGCAGCCTTAAAGTGTGATTATCATCCAGACTGCCCCGAGGGGGAGGACGAGGATCACTGTGGTGAGCTGCGTGTGACATTGATTGTATCAAAAACCGGCTGTACAGTCAGCCCTTACAAATATCTCAAATTCTGAGTCAGTGATACGATATCTTACAATAACAAGTATGTTTGCTCAGGTCGATTCATTACCAGGTTAATGGAAAGTTAAGCAGGCTTATAAAAAGAGATAAAAGGAGTACAAGGGTCAAAATGATATGAAATCATAGTCATGTGATCAGTGATTAAGAAAGAGGTTCCCTCTCAGATAGCATAAATGTATTGCTGCATTCCCCAGTCTAACAACAGGAGTAAAACAATGACAACAACAATTAGATTTAAATGTGGATCCACACCAACAGTTCACGTAATCTATTCTGGGTCAAGGCCCGTCTGCCATCCAAGTTTCGTGGAAATCCATTCAGTAGTTTTTGTATAATTCTGCAGACAAACCAACCAACCAACAAAGAACAGACAGGGTTGAAAACACAACCTCGGTGGAGGTAATGACTCAATTTATGAACGACATTGGCTCAGCCTACAGCAGAAAATGGAAAAAGGAATAACCAATGAATATGTACACACAACTGTATCGTTCTGGTGTTAAACTGTTGATGTGCAGATTAGCCTGATCGTGTCTGAAAAGCCTGAAACTTTATATAGTATAGTATAGTATAGTATGAAAAAAAGATTATACACAAAAATACAGTGTTGGCTATTCTGTCCTGCAAAATCAAAAAAAACACAGTAACTACATTAAAAAGAAGGACCAGAATCGGACTTCTTCTGTTTGATGACAGAGAAGTGTATAATTTCTGAGAAAGAACATGTCAGATTTGCAGTATAGGCTTCCTAGTAAACAGACACAAACATAAAAACCACACTGCAGTAGGCTCAATCTGGTTGTGTAATCTGTGGGTTGTGCACTTTTTGTCACAGAGAGGCTGGACAGCTGAAACCACAAGAGAACTGTATCAAGTTAAAGCTGGCTCATGAGATCCTCAGCTCGCCCTGGCTTAAGCTAAAACTTAAATTGCTTCCAGCAGTTATCGTGAACAAATATAGCTTTGATGAACTCAGTTAATTCAGTTAATCAGCATTACTATGAATCTGTCATGCTACAGCTAACTAGTTTAGCAGCTTTCAGTGAGGGCCATCTGAGTTTTTGACTCAGTTGGGAATCACATATTTTAAATTGTTAATTAATTGATGTTATATTTTTGCCCGTGCTTGTTTGTAAGGTGCTTGGTTGGTTTGTCAGCAGGATTACACAAAAACTACAGAATGGCTTGACATGGAACTTATATGGAGATGGGTCGTGGATTAGAATAGACCCCCTTGAGTTCTGGTGTGGATCCAGATAAAGGGACTTTCATTGACATTGTGAAATAGGGCATTTTTCCTCATTTTTGTTAATTTCTCAGGGAATAGTTGACCTTGATGGAAATAATCAGGCGTATTTAGGTGGCTGGTATCTATGACTGAGTACAATTCGATTGAATCCAAATAAAAATCAGGATCCAGCAAATTGAAATATGTTTTATTTGGTATTGGATCAGCCTTGATTGAATTTAAAAGGGACTGTTGGTGGAGGTATGTGTGCACTGTCCTTCTAGTCATTGCAGCATATTGATTTCAACATAGATATTAATAGTAGGACAGACAGAAAAAGTAGTATCTGTATTTTTTAGGTATTATGTAGGTTTTGGCAATGATCTTGGGTGTGAAATAAGCAGTCTAAAATTTCAAACTTTCTACAGTTTGTCACCAGCCTGAAAACTGTAACTGGTCTCCGCTTTTGTAGGGCAGTGTTATTAAGATTTGATTCTCAGGAGAGTCAGGAAGTAGATGCACGCTAGTACAGCTGTAAAGGACCAGAAAAGATTCATCAGAAACTATTTTGCGAGGCAGACTTGAGTGCAGCAGTAAAATAGAACGAATATAAGACACAACAAACCACATCCAATCACACGTAGAAGCACATACAAACAGCATCACACACATCTCTAATAATGTTAATATTTCTATGTCATCCAGTGGTGTGAGACTTTCAAGTTTTAACGTCCTTTGTAATTCATTATATCAAAATGGCGCAGATTATCGGAGGGCAGTCTTCCAGGTTCAGTGTTTACAGAGAGATCGTGTTTTCATACGTTCATGTGTTTATTTTCTCTGCTGCACTTTTCTCAGAAACATGTGATTCATGCACCATCATTCACCTCCCTGCTTTCTCGGCAGTATTACTCACGTCTCGCCTTAAACTTTCAGGCCCATGCACATTTGAGAGCGGACAGTGCCAATGGACTGACACCAGTGATGGACAGAGCAGGTGGCAGAGGCAAAAAGCCAGTAATGGCACCGAGCCACCCACTGATCACACCACGGAAACAGGTGGAGAGTTTATTGATGAGAATTTAAGAGATAACATGTTAAATGACCCTGAAATCATCCTAACTGCACTCGTCCCACAGCAGTTGGCTCAGCATGTTTAAGAGTTTTTGATGTATGATGTATTGCCTCGTTCTCAGGCTACTACATGAGAGTAAATTTCAGCCAGGGGTCTAAACAGAGTGAAGCACTGCTCCAGAGCCCCCCGCTCTCCCCTTCATCTCCCTACTGCCAGATTCTGTGAGTGGCATTAAAATACTAATTTCTCTTATTATCATCCAGAACCTCTGTCAAATATTTGTTGAATATTTAAAGTATGAATTGCTCAATGCTCCCCAACGTCTCCTCTGTCTTTCTACCGTGCAACTCTCTTCCCAATCCAACACTCTCCCCGTCTTCCTTCCTTCTTTCCTGAGCGCAGGTTTCACTTCCACATCAGCGCAGAGAGTGCTGGGTCACTCAGAGTGCTTATGCAGCAAGCTGAGGGGAGTGAAGCAATCCTGTGGTCACGCAGTCACAACACTGTCTCCCATTGGACCCCAGAGCAGCTGCCCGTAGGCCTGCACCAGCAGCCTTACAAGGTGTATGGTCGAGTACTGGACAGTAGGACAAATACATTTGAATCCTGATGACTGGGACATACAGACAAAAAGAGAAAAACTATTAAAGGAGCATTGTGTAGTATATGGTCAGAATTAATATTAAAAAAAATTAACTGATATTATCAACGTATGAAAGATGTCCACGTACTGTGTTACAGACATGTCTAAGTTAGCATGCTAATGCACATCCTGTGTCCTGATACCACTTCGTACCGCAAGAGGCAATAGTACAAAAGCTATGTAGGCTCCAGCCGGGAGATGTGGGCGAGCACCTATTTCCCCTCATTTTACAAGCTCTTTTAGCTTTTAGTTTAATAAATGAACAAAATAAACTCACAGAATGTCAAAAAAGTAAATATTCTTACACCTGTTTTCCTTTTTTAACAGAAAATAAAGTCGCACACGTTCTGAATTCAAATTGCTGTCTTCTTCCAACACACTTCATTCAAAATCAACAGAAACAAAACTCACCATAACAGTCCTGTTTTGTCTTTCCACAATCACTTCTGGTTTGGTCGAAATAAATCCTCAATTCCTGTATGATGTCAAAATATTCAAGCTCGACGTGACTTTATCGCCCGTATATGATCGATGCAAGCTTTAATATGTAACTGAGTGTGTATTCAAATGTAAAATACATTTATTATATCACTGTCACATCCTTGCTCACAAGGTAACAAGAAAGAGGAAGACGCAAACGGTGAACAAAGTAAATGATAGTGAAAAACAGGTGAAGCAAATACATACAAAATACAAATACAGAGAGGGAGTGTGGCGTGTGAATATCAGTAGTGTCATAGTGCGGGTGTTCATGATCCTTCACCAGATCCTTCAAAATCATGAATGTTATCGTTTCCATTCTTAGGTTTGGTTCAGTAGTATCAGTAATGTGACTCTGACGGACGCTACCGCTGCAGGCCACACTGTTGCTGTGGATGATATCTCCTTCCTGAACTGTGAAAAATCCTACCAACCACCAGGTAATTAGTTGTACATGTGAGTATTTTGAAAAGGAATAATGCCGGTGCGCTTCATAAATTGTTTACTTTGTTAAAACCCGCAGGAGAGAGGGTTTGAGTGGAAATATGTCTAATCCTGAAATCCTCTTCCTCTCCTCAGCTCTGTCTGCTTGTGGCTGTTCTTTTGAAGATGGACTGTGTGTTTGGGTGCAGGGGGCTCAAGATGACTTGACCTGGCTCAGCAGGTCCGGTCCAACGGAAACCCCCAACACAGGGCCTGCAGGAGACCACACTACCGGCAAAGGTCACTCTTATTCTGATACAAATAATATACAAAATATATTATGACTAAATAGTGTTGTGCACGACTGTGAGATCCCTATTATTGCATGACTCGAGAAATTTCCTTTGAAGCAAGTGGCTACAGTGGCAACTGTCACTGAGGCCAGACAAGTGACCGTTACTGGGAATTCACCGTCACATTACCACAAGTAGACAGGAGTCATAAAGACTGACTCAGTAGTGTCAGTTCCAATCATACTAGTCAAACCAGACCATTTTCTCTTTGTCTGTTTGTGTGTCTATGTTGCATTTTTCAGTTGAAAAGACGTTAAAAGAAGTTTTTTAAAATGTCTAGTCTATTTGAAGAGGCTGACTATAAATTCACTTTCACAGGCTCCAAAATGATAACAGGTTCTGATTTGCACATTTTAGAGCATAGAGAATGTCTCTGTTGAAAATCCTGCAATGACATACGCCCACCCGATGTATATCTACAGTCCTGGTAGCACGAGTAACACCTATGTACTTGAACATGCACTTCATAACAAAGAACGCAATGTCTTTTATTTATCTAACAGCAATCTATATAAGTGCATCCATTACGATGTTGGAAACAGCTTGTTTGCAGCACACAGCTTATATAGTTCCATATTTATTACATTTAACATCAGATACTAAAGGTATTATAATTACTTCTTCAAGGAGACTACATTCAGCCAACCAGTGCAGAATGACTGGAGAAATAACTTCACATTAATTAATACGGTCTCTCATTCAACATACAGATGAACAAATCATCATGTGTTTCGTGACATGCTGATATTGTAACCTTATTTCAGCCGGTTGAAAAGAGGGTGAAAAGACGTCTTGGACGTTCAGAGTTGGGACTTGATAATGTGAAATTACTACAAGAGTCAGCCAGCTTGTGACAGAAAACATAATCGCTTGCCTAACGGTGGTAATTTTGTATGACTGTGGTTCCCAATCTGGTGGCAAGGGGCACCTTAAGGAATCACAAGATGAATCAAAGGAGTCATATGATGATTACCAGACACAAACTCAATTCCATCACCTGAATCTTACTTGTTTAAGCCTTTTCTCTAATCTTTTTCTTTTCTGTGTAACACTGGGAAGCTAAACTTTTTCAGGCCTCTAAAAGGTGTTGAATTGAAAATAACAGCTTGTAGATATAAGACATATACTTAAGGTATAAACCTTCTTTTTGTGTTGTTTCACAGGGAAATACCTTTACATCGAGAGCTCCCCACCAAGTGTTAAAGGAAGTACGGCCCAACTGAAGTCCCCACTGCTGTCACCTGCTGGTGAAAATGGATACTGTTTCACATTTTGGAATCACATGTTTGGAGCGACTGTGGGCTCTTTGAGGATGATTCTACAAACAGCTGACCCCTCCAAGAAAACTCTGGTAAAACAAGTGTAGAATTAGTTTATTCTTTGTTTCACCATGCAAAGAGATAACAGAGGTTAGACAAGGCCACCATTTTTTTTTTATTTATTTGTTTAAGTCTGGGTCCATTACTTCCCTTTACTGTTAGAACAACAGCTTTGAGGTTGATTGAGAAATTTTTCTGACCGTTCCCGCTGAGTTTTCTCTCTGTTATCATACTTTTCACGTGGTTGTGAAATGCTGATTGCAAAATAAGCACTTAACGCATCGTATACGGAGTGCAAGCTGCACAGTTTCAGCGCATACCGTGGTGTTGCAAAAACTTCCTCACATCCTCATTGTGACCAGTGAATCAGCCTCCTGTCTTTCCTGTAGGTGTGGCAAAAATCAGGAAACCAGGGGGATGAGTGGCAGCGGGTGCACATCCACGTGACCTTGCAGGAAGTCCACCAAGTGATTGTGGAGGCTACGGTCGGGGGAGAGGCCGGAGACATAGCCATCGATGACATCTCATTCATCAGTGGACCATGTCCTGCTTCTGGTAATAAGACTGAAACGGGAGGGAATCATGAAGAGTTGACTGTGTTGAAATTATCTGGTGCTTTGTTGACTATTTTGATGTGACTCAATATGTAAGGGTAGGGTTGACTGGAAACATTAGAAAAAGAGAGAGTAAAGGCACATTTTTTGAGAAATAATGTCACATCTTCCTCCTTTTCTGGCTCTACTCTCCCTCCTTACCCCAATTAAGCCATGAGTAACAGGGACGGCTTGAGGAACGTAGTCCTACATGTTAAAGGACAAGTCTTGACATATTTGTGTGTTGTTCTTATTATCCAAAAGCACATGAATGGTCCAAAGCCACCATTGAATTAATACTATTAACATGCTTTGTCTGTCTGGCCCAATTGTATATAATGATAGATTTAGTTATATAGCACCTTTCAAAACATACATAAAAATTGCTTTACAAACAAGATAAACAGTAAAAATACTCAAAGAAAGCAGGGTTACACCGTTCAACAGGTTAAAGCAGAACTAGTGGGAAATAATAGTGCAAACTGATAAAAAGACAGTCATAATAAAAAAAAAACTGAATGTACTATATAAGAAGGCTTTTATATAAAAATACATTTTCAGAGAGTTTTTTTTAAGGGAGTTCCTCAAACAGGGGACCCTTAGTGCAAAGGCCCCACCACCTTTTGTGATGAAGTTGGACTTGTGAATCAACAGGAGGGACACAGCAGAGGATTTAAGGTCACGTACAGGCTCACAGGCAAATATATTTAGGGCCCAAACCATGCAGAGCTTTACAAGTCACCAATAAAATCTTAAAATCAATTCCAAAAGTGACAGACAGCCAGTGAAGAGTGGCAAATATGTTGTTAATGTGCTCTCAACGAGTAGGAGGTGAGAGATGGCTTTCTGACTAAAACCAGAATAAAGGTGTTGCAGTAATCCAAGAGTGATGTGATAAAAGCATGAATGATCATTTCAAAGTCTGCTTCAAGTGACTTTATTTTGAGACAGTCCTTGGCTGATAGAAAGCAGAGTTGGACAACGTGTGCTATTTTGTTCTCAAAAGAAAGGTTTGAATCAAGAATCACATCTGGGTTATGAGCAGAGTTAGATATATCTTATCCTCTGTGCCTTGAGAGCTCCATTGCTGTCGTTATCTGTTAAAAAAGCATTAAAACACACAGTGTGACATTTGCCCTTTTTATGAGGAACTGTTGCAGCCGAGACCATGTGTGGATTATTTGTTCAGTTTTTGTAATTCTCTTTTTGAACACCCGGTGGTGTTTGAGTGCAGGAGAGGCATACAGGCATGCGGACCCAGATGTACTTGAGTATGACAGGATTAGAAATTAGAAATCAAAGACCTTTTTATTCACAGATTATTATACATCAATTCCAGGGTCCTAAAAGAAAACCATAAAACAAATTCAAATACGTGAAAAATAAACACGTTTTAGGCACTGTTAGGAGCATTGTTGTCTATCGGTCTGTGAGTCTTAAACCCCTCAGAGTTCCTCTTTTTTGCCCTAACTACATATTTGTAGTAATGCTTTCCAAAACATTATCCCGCAGACATGTGTGACTTTGAGGAGGGGACCTGTGACTGGCAGCAGCAGATCACCGATGACTTTGACTGGGTCAGACAGTCGGGCTCCACCTTCAACCCCAACACCGGGCCAGACAGCGACCACACCACCAACACACCCATGGGCCATTACTACTTCCTGTCCTCCTCTACTACAGACCGCGCCGGACAGAGGGCTGAAATGTTTTCACCGTTGTACCCTGCAGGTGAGACAGTCCTGTGTGACATACCTGTCTAAATGTGAACAAATCTAAGTTGTGCTGTGCTTGCAGTACGTCCTTTCAGTCATGGAATCACATTTTCTTTCACTTCAGTCAGAGGAGCTTGCGTGCAGCTGTGGTACCACATGTATGGGGAAGGAATGGGGACGCTGAACGTCTACCAGCAGAGTGAAGACGGCAAGAAAGCTCTGATTTTCTCTCAGACAGGAGACCAGGGCCGGCTGTGGAGGTTCGCTCAGGCTTCACTTCTGCCCCGGGTTCAGTCTTACAGGGTGAGTCACGAAGATCCACCTGACACAGTCTGATAATACTGAGTCGTTCCAGTGAAAACATGGATTTGATTTCTTTGAGTCTAAAGCTGTGTCAGAAGATTAGAATGACAGTAAAATGAGCTCTAAATCTAATTTCATCTATGACACTGATGTTATTATTGTGTATTATTATTGTGTATCAGATAGCGGTTGAAGGTGTGAAGTCCGGCCCCACTCATTCAGGAGACATGGCCTTTGATGACGTTCAGCTGACGGACGCTCAGTGTCCTCCTCCTGGACATTGTGACTTTGAGACCAACATGTGTAGCTGGAGCAACCTGGGGGGAGAAGTCGACCAGGAGGACTGGCTCCGCGGCAGAGGAGCCTCCACAAACCCCAACACCGGCCCCAGTGTTGATCACACCACTAACTCGACACATGGTAACTACTATGTGTATTTAACACATTTTAGGTCTGAAGAGGAACGATGTGAGTGCAATCAAATCTAATTTTTGCAAACTTCATGCCACTGATTTAATCGTGCATAGAAACTATGGAGATCAGGTCCTGTCAAAGCTGAACAATGAAACCGACATGTTCAAATGCCCTACAATTCACTGACACACCAAGTGACACCATCATCACACTAAGGTTTTTGTTTTACAGACTCAAGACGTAGCTATTGAACAAATACAAAACATATTTCTAACAAATCAAGTGCAAAAAATATATCCTAAGAAGACACAAATCATGAGACTTTGTGAGACTGTGCTCATAAATGTTCTGAGTAGTTCCTCATCCATCACAGCAGATGGCGCTGTGAGTTCATTTAAATACGCAGGGAGACTGAAGAGCAGACCAGTGGCAAAAACGCAGTTGGATTTCAAAGCTAAAACAATTATTTGATTAATCAATTGGCAGAAAATCAATTGGCAACATTTGTGATAATCATTTTAGTTATTTTTTCAACAACATGTCACAGTTCCTGACTCAAAAATGTGAAGATTTTCACCTTTCTTTTTAATTGTCTGATATTTTTAATACATTTGAAGATAACACTATTGGTTGTACAAATCAGGTCTTGGTGTCACTTTCAGCTCTTGAATTTTAAAATTTTACAAAATAATCAATCAGCTGGAGAAATCACTTTAATCAATCAATTGAATGGAGAAGATCACAATATTTGCAGCCCTGTGCCAAAAAGTTTGGCGTGAGCCCCACTTTAACCAACTACAATAGCAAAGTCGTGCTTTCTACATCGATATATGATTGAATACATAATAATATAACCAATGTACAATTTGTCTTAATTACTCATTTTAAGTACATTTTCCTGATTAAACTTAGATACTTTTACTTTTACTTACTTTACAAAGCAGGACTAAACTTGAGTATTTTCAGTGTGGATTGAAGCATAAGCACTTTTACTTAAGTAAAGGTTCTGATTACTCCCACCACCATGGCAGCTGCTCATCAATCAGTTCATTGAGAAGACGACCAAAGAAACAGAAATCACCCTCACTAGATCTGCATCTCATGATCGGTGCTGTTAAAGCCTCCACCAAGTCTGTGATACAATATATGTTATGGTCCGTGCAGAGAAATGTATCTTGGACTGACAAGATGTCCACCTATAGTGGCGATATTAGCAAATGAAACATTTTGCACTACTACCTATACTGCACATATTACACAACCAGTGATAATGAGAACTCCTGAAGCTATTGCACAATCTCTGTGATTGTTTTGTAACCACCGAGTTCACAGTTGGGCATTCTATATTGTTTGCCAGAGGGCAAAAGCTCAAACTCGGCGTGGAGAATGCATGTCTGCGATAGGTCTGCTATTATCTTCTGTGCTTGCCTGAGTACAGACTGCTCATATATTGACTGGAGGGGTGGGTGTTTGTTCTTTCCCATGATGTTCATGACAGTCTCTTCGAGGTAAGTGAGCTTGAGTTTTATCTGTACAAACAAGTCCAGCTGGATTTGAGTGAGTAGTAGGTAAGAAATGTAAAGGGTTGTAGCTTTAGTGCAGCACACCAGCTGTGTAAAGTGAAGAAGACTATATCAAAATTTGAATATACTAAATTTCAAATTCAATTATTTTCATCATTATTCACTGCCACGTTTCCACCAGGTTATTATCTATACGTGGACAGCTCTGTTGGTGAGTGGGGAGACATGTCCTTCCTCATCAGTGATGTCTTCCAGCCATCCACTAGAGGTTACTGTCTGAGATTCTGGTACCACATGTACGGCGATCATGTCGGGACTCTCAGAGTTTACATCAATGACAGGTAACTATCTGCTAACACCTGAAGAGTAGCTGTTCTCGTAACATTTGCAATTCCTCAATTCAAATGTGTGCGGTCTCTTAGAAAAATGCACGCAGGAGGCTACGAGGACGGGGATCTGAAGTGGATTGAGACGGGAGACAAGGGAGACAGGTGGCAGGAGGCTGATTTGACTATTAAACACCAAGAGGCCTTCTGGGTAATAATGAGATTCTGATGGATATTATCAGAATAGGCTTTAACATCCTGCATCTTTCTGATAAAATGTAAATAAACAGCTATATATAGTGGAGTAAGAGCAGATGGTAGTCACATAAAAGACAACATTTTATGAATTGTATACCTTCATTAAAACATTAACCAATAACAGCAGTGTTCATTCAGGTTTTCGCTAGGGTTAGGGTTTCGCTGTGCAGAATTTAAACTGAATTTAAACTCTCTTTCTGTCACAGTTTGTGTTTGTGTATCAGAGGGGGAGGAATCCAGCTGGGGACGTTGCTCTTGATGACATCACTGTCATCCCTGGCGGCTGCTACTCAGAGCCTTCTATCGACCCTCCTGATAATGACAGTGGTAACCTGAAAGCATTCCTTAGTTTCTTCACCTGAAAGCATCATTCTTTAGAAAAAGAATCAGGTTTAGCTTCATATTTTTTTTCTAAGTATTTGAGTCAGTAGTATTAACTACAGTTGAACTGTATTTTACGAAAAATTGCCATGCAATCTGTATAAGTAACTGAATACATTTCAAAGTAATCTGACCAAACCCTGATAATAGAGATCTATAGCACAGAACTCTGAAAACAGAGGCAATACTTGTAATACATTTTGGTCTTTTCATAGGATTTATTGGAAAAACATAGAACATCATTAGTCCTACCCTTTTCATAAATGTTAAATTGGAGTGATCAGTTAATTCCTAATGCAAGTGCTCAAAAATGAAGGGATTCTCAAGCCTCACTGCAAGTGGGAAGTGTTAAAATAGTGTACAAATAAATGCATGTTGGAAAGGTGTTAATGTCGAATGTTGTGCTCTCTCGTGTTTCTCTGTCTCTGCAGACATGTTGTCTGTTGGTCTAGCAGTCGCTCTGACTCTGCTGGTGGGAGTCATCATCTCCATCGTCCTCTTTATGCTCAACAGGAGGCGTAATACAATGTACACAGTTACTGGAAGATATAAACAATTTACATGATGTGCATATAAACACTGAAGAAAGTTTATTCATCTTTTCCGCTTGTGTGTCTTTTAGGAATCAAATTTTGAACAGTGACGAAATTAACCAGAGTTCTGCGTTGGACCTCTTTGACTGCAAAATAGATGTACGTAAGCAAAATTTGTTCACATAACGTCTTGTTCTGCCTTCACAGATAACGGATTATAAAAATATGTGTTTTCCTCTCAGGGCACACAACATGGAACTCAATCTGACTTTTCCTTCTTCAACAAACTGTATGATCCATCACGACCTGACTCTGACGACACCAGGGTTTCATCCGATGCTTAGTCCAGATTAATAACTACAATGAAAGAATTAAACTATTAACACTATTTATAAATGATGCCTGTTTTCTAGAGATATTTGATTTACATTCAGATTGTTTTTTATGAAATGAAATACTGATGTTAGTGTGGCATTTTAAAGAAAATGGATCAGATGATGTAATGGCAGTGAGCTTTCAATTTTGATAATGACATCTGGTTTATTAATTATTAAGAAATACTCATTGCTTACCCACAGATATAACCAAGAAGAACAACAAATCCTGGTGTACTAATTTTTTTAAAAAAAGGGACTTTAAGAAACACCTTGTAGTGACTTGTTTTATGTTGTCGTTGATGTACGTAGAGTGAGCAAAAGCAGTTCTACATTTTAGGCGCTCATGAACAGTTGACAAATTCTGAGAAAAGTATTTTTTAGAACTGTGTTTTTATCTGAATGCATTATGTTTATTAAGTGTATATTTACACAGTTTAATTTGTCATATTTTTTTTAAATGAAGCAAACAAAATTTACTTCTTTTTTTTTTACAGTAAATGACCAGCTCTGTCTGATGAGTTATCAGTTATCACAAAATTGTTTTAATCTCCGGTGCCAGTATGTACAAAACTTGTATAAATTGTAAAATTGTAATAATGTGAAATAGTTTGAAAAGCATCATTGTATAAGCTCCATTGCTCTAAGCTTTATATGTTTTGTATGGAAAAATCTTAATTTGTAACTTGTAATTGATGCTGTAAAACTGTAGGGGAGTAAAAAGTACAATATTTTCCTCTGAAATGTTGTAAATGGACTTGCATTTCTACAGAGCTTTTCCAACACTTGCCACATTCACCTATTCACACACATTCATTCACTGATGCCATGCAAAGTGCCAACTGTTCATATGTTGCTCAAGAATGTGCAGATGGGGGAGCCGGGGATACGAACCGGCAACCTTCTGATTACTGGACAACCACCTCCTGATCTCAGGACCACCTCCTGATCTACAGTCACCCCTTTGTAGAGTAAAAGTCTAAAATGCCACGAAAATAAATGATTTTCTATATAAGTAGGCCTACAATGCCAGTGTAGTGTAAGAGCCACAGGTGTAAGTGTTTGTATAATTTTGGAATTGGTTTGTATGCGCACACTACATGGGTACTTGGGTAGTGGAAGCATCAGTGTAATGATATTTATTTTTTTCTAGTCTTTATTTGCATGTATTTGGTAGAGGAAATCCAACAGGAACAGAAAGTAATCAAGTTATAGTACATTAATAGTGCACTGTGTAGTTTTGCGAAAGAAATTTTACTCAGAAGAGAGATCAAATTAAGAACAAGAACAAACTAATTAAACAAACTGGCCGAATAAACTGAATAAACAAGTTGGCCTTAAAAGACAACACAATTTCATACTGTTTTACTGTTTTTATATTTGGCGGACCCTGCCACCTTTCTAGCTTCAAGTGGTGTTCTGGGGACATTATTTTCCTCTGAGAACAGCTTGTTTATTCAGTTGTGGAGAAAAGAATTATATTTACGAGTTTGTATTATTACCTCATAAATATTGGAAATATTACAATTCCGAGTTTGATGAAACTACATAGTTTTAAGATGAAATAAAACTAATCTTATTGATATTTATTTTTCTCTAGCCTTCATTTGCACGTGTTTGGTATTGAGGTAATACAAAAGCAACAGAAAGTAATCGAGTAACATTGCTTTTATATTGTGACACTTCGATTATGTAACTGACTACATTTTTTTAACCTCCCCAAACCTGCCAAA
This sequence comes from Spondyliosoma cantharus, assembly GCA_900302685.1. Lineage (NCBI taxonomy): Eukaryota > Metazoa > Chordata > Actinopteri > Spariformes > Sparidae > Spondyliosoma > Spondyliosoma cantharus. The sequence continues at coordinate 49,121 of OMLP01020637.1, forward strand.
CCTTACCTCACACAAAAGAGAATACATTTACTTGGATGCATTCCACCACTGCTTACAGTGGAGGTGGACTAAACCATCCGCACCTTGTGTATGGGGGGCGTGGGCTATGAGAGGCTTTACTGTGTTTCTTAAAATACAAGAGATGGTTTCTCAAAACTATTTATTTAACCCACAATAATAGCTAACTTACAATGTTGATACAAAAAAAATCAAAATTACATAAAAGTAAACTTTCAATTCCGGACGTATTTACAGCCACCCCCCTTGTGATGTACTTTCACTATTCCCCTCAGTCCAACGCCCCTTGCTATGGTCCTGTTTGTTTAGCTGAATTAAGCTATTAAAATCACTTATTTTTCCTTATCGCACGTTGTTCTCTTTCAGTTAAGTTTCAGCACAAATCCATAAAAGCAGAAATAAAAAAAGACATTACTTTGGGCTGAACGGGCCCCCTCAGCCGCGTGAGACCCCTTACACGACATCACTGAACTAGCCAATACCGTTGCGTGTAGCTGCACTGCACAGATAGCTCGTGCGCAAGGAATCAGTGATCGAGAGGGAGAACTGCTCGGCGAGAACAATGGGAGTACAAGTTGACACTCTAAGACCCGGAGATGGTGAGGATTTTTATCAATCAAGTGGCTTGTTAACTGAAGTACCCTTAATTTTTTATCTTAAGTACGTTTTTAACCGACGTTTTTACTCCTTCCAGGACGGACTTTTCCGAAGAGAGGACAGATGGTGAAGGTGCACTACGTTGGTGAGACACGGCGTTTATTTCATTGCTGACTGGTGAAAGGTTATGAATTCATCCACTTTAACGTTAATCTGAAACTGGAAACATCACCCACTCGAATATATATGGTCGATTTTTAAATGGAATCGTGGTGAAATGGTGTAGTTTCACATTTTGGAAGTACCGTATCGTCGCTTTCTTGTGGGGAGACGGAAACTGTGAAGCAAATAACGGTTCGCTAAGCTAGCTTAGCTAACGTTAGCACAAACTGGTAGCGGGGGCTCGGTCCAGTGTTGATAAAAATCTGCTCACAACCAGCCCCCTTGCTCCAATGAAGACGGCATATGTCATTTATTACACCAAAGTGTAAAAATAGCAATTGGCTAGGCTATGCTAGCGGTTTCCTGTTGGTTTCAGTCCTTGTGCTAGGCTAAGCTAACAGTACCCTGGCTGTAGCTTCATAATGAATGTATGACGTTAAGGAGGTGTCGCCGTGCTTCCTGATCGCACGAACTGGCTCGTGTATCCAATATTCAATCACGGTAGAAAACACCTAACATGTCTTGACGCACTCTGGCTGTGTTGAATCTCCTCAAATGCTAATACGTTTTCGTTCTTGTTGCTGCGGTTGAACAGGCACGCTGACAAATGGAGCTAAATTCGACTCCTCCAGGGACCGGGGGTCTCCCTTCGAATTCCATATTGGACAAGGTCAAGTAATTCGTGCTTGGGATGAAGGTGTAATGCAGGTATGGAGAGGAAGTATAATTCTTAATTCTAACTCATCTAGGGGGCTACTATTCAGCCTGTGAAATAGGGCAGCTGGACAATATGGCCCAAAATAAAATCTCTTTTTTTCTTTTCCTTTAAATTGCCAAGTGTTCCTGGATGAACACAACATTGAAATATCAAATGTTTCTGGTCTGAATTTGCAATACAGTTGTGATAGAATAATGAAATGCCTGCACTACATGTATGGTCGTCAAGCACATGTTATCCCATACAGCATCTAGACTACCAGTACCAGGTGCTTCAACTAGGTAGAGCACTGACATTGATTTATTTGATGTACTTGAAATGAGTTTGCCACAGATGGTGTACAACAGTCAGCTCATAGTCATCTGCTAATGTTGTTTGTGCTTTGACATCAGCCTGATGTCTGTAGACAGCTGGCTGGCTAGCTAGTGTTGGCTCATGAGCACTGTAGCACCATTGTGACTCCTAACGGCTCTTCGAGCCAGCGATCCTCTACATTACTTTTTGTAATATCTGGGAGTTCGCATTCTAGACATTTAACACATTGTACATAAACATGAGTTTGAATTAAGCCACTTATTTTGATGTATCACCCAACACTACTGTGACAACAGTTGTATAATATCTTATGTGGCTCTGCATGTGCTCTCCAAAGTCTGTAGACATATCCTCAGGATTATCTCAGCTTGGCCTCAATGACTTCAAATTTGTAGGAGCATATGTAAAAGTGGGCAGAAGTTTGAAAGTTGTAAGCATTTACCAGGCAAGAAGGGTCTAACAAATCATGCTGTTAATTTGCATTCTGGGAAATGTAGGATCCAGGGTATTTTATTAATTTGATTCATGCCAGGACATTTAAAATCTCTCTAATCTCTGGTTCAATTGTTTTTATATTCCTGCAAGTTTCTTTCAAGTTTCCAAACTTTATGCAAGGACATTACTAAGTCACTGTAGTAATTAACAGATGCCTGAAATGCAGATCAGACGTTCAAATATTAAAACCATATTTTTAACTTCCTTTACAGATGAGCATTGGCCAGGTTGCCCGGCTGACCTGCTCGCCGGACTATGCGTATGGCGCTAGAGGATTCCCACCCGTCATCCCAGCAAATGCCACTCTCATCTTTGAAGTGGAGCTGCTCAGTTGCTGAGTGTTTTAAATTGAAGTTTGCTCTTCAGAGTTTCTCATTCCACCCACAGCCGGACACAAATAACTGTTTAATTAAAGGTGCTATCAGAAGCATTTATAATCAGGAATAAATGGTTGTAGAAAGAATGCTGATGTCTTGGTATGATTTAGACAAATGTTAAACATATGAGACCATAATAATGCAACTGGTATTATTGTTGCTAAGATGAAACTTGGATCCAAAAACTGTAAACGAATAGTGGAGTATTTTGAGAAATTTGCCTTTTTCTTTCACGATTTATCTGGCCTATATTCTTACATGTGTCTGATAAATGTTAGGTAGCACAGCAGACGATAATGGAATACGAGCAGATGACACAGGGACATCAGGAAGACTTGTGTGCTGTTCTTAATTTGTGTGCCGTTGAAGAATCTTTACAGAATTGTCGCCAAATCTGAACCAGTGGCACTAAACCTGCAAACTCTTGTCAGTTCATAAATGTCTAACTCCAGCATCAAAAGGAAAATGTAATGATTTTTGATATTGAAAAATGTAAATGAAACACCTTTTAATGAAGAGCTTATTTGTGTTTTCTTGCCTGAATTTCTCCCTTCGGTAGATGAATTGAATTGACAGCTTGAAAGTTTGACACAATGTAAAACAAGTTTGTTTGAAAACAATGTCTTATGACTTAATTAGGTTTTCATCCCCATTTGTGTTGCCATTTATAGTGTGAGGAATAGATTATGAATCCCGTCCCTTTTAATATTCTCTTGGGTCTTTGTAAAGGTCTCAAGTGTCCTTGTTTTTCGGCATCATGCTTCACATAATTTTTGGTAATGTTTTTATTCTTCATTGTGCCATTCTTTAGGAATTGTCTTACCTGTGGGTATTGCATTAAAAAGAAATTATTCAATATTTTTGCATCGTTCATTTTCATGATTTAGACTTGGGAACAATTAATTGTGATAGCTAACAACTTTACACATCAGAGATTTGTTCTCACGGTGGATCTAAACATAAAATGTGGCTTAAACAAATCATGTTTTGAAGTTAGATCTCTTGAAATAAACATTTTTCCAGGAAGTCCTATGGAAATATAAATAATAATCATTGATTTATCTGAACTAAAACTATGAAGTGTTTTTGGTGGCCGGCAGACTAGCAGGGTTTCTTGCCTTTCAGTATTATTCTTCAAGTGATTGACATGTGGCCTTAGGAATGTTTTCATGTACCCAGAATTGTTGTCAAACTGGATTCTACTCTGTGGGTTAGGTATAGTTTTAATCTTCAATCCTCTGCACCAGTTACATAATATAACAGGATACTCTATTTCAAGTGAAACTCCTGAATCCAAAGTGTTACTCAACTAAAAGCATCTGGAAAATGTGACTAATACTATTATATAATCAGATTATTGTTACTTATGCATTAGTGTTGAAGCTTTCTATAAGGCTGCAACTAGTGATTATTTTTCCTTATGGATTAATCTCCTGATTATTTTCTCTATTATATTCATTCTCTTTTCAAAGCACACTCTTACCTGTAAAGAATAACCAACACTGAAATAGGAAGGAGATAAATTCCCAAACAACAAAACAAAGATAAACATGGAATTCATGCACAAGTAAGTGAAGGGTGTGTTGATCTAGATATTAACTCTGAGCAGCACTCTGAACATTTACAGGCATTTTATTTATCTCTGATTGCTAAATATTTAGATTAAAAGAGTCAAGAATTATAATCTTTAAATGATTTGTACAATTACTTAAAGGGTGTGGTTTCATGGGTTTATTGTGACTCTCGCCATCCAGTGGGGAGATTGTGGAATTACAATGGGGCGACACAACTCTGCTGCCTTCACTTGCTCCTAATGAAAGTCAGGTCGGCGGAACATTACTGCGGATATTTACTATGATGATTGCCGCGCACTAAGAATGAATTAGTTAGGGGAAAGTACTTGAGTAAATGTAGCAATATCGCAGTGTAGAAATACTCGATTATTCAACATTTTACTTAAATTGGATTACAGAATTAGCAGTATTGTATAGAAGTGTATTCCTACTGTACGAATTTGGACATTTACGACAACACGCGAAGGCAGCGTTTCCACGGGTACAGACTCATCACCAGCAGCGCTTCATTCTGGAGGACAAACTGACGCACAGGCGATTTGCGGACCAACTAAAAGCTAAACATCGACATCAACATGACGAGACATTAGGCCATATTCATAGTTAGAGTTCGCGTCGTCTGTGTGTTTTTTGTTCTTCTAATAAGATACGTGGGTACTTTTTTGTTTTAACTTGGCAGTGAGGTGTTCAGACACAAAATCCCATTGAGCCAATTAGAGTTTAGGTTAATTCGCGTTTTGGAGATGCGCTACGAACTGGGAGGAAGGATGGCGATGACGCTGACGAAGACGGTGAATATCATCACAGGACTCGTCATTGTTTTTCAGTTGCAACTGAGCTTCATGAAGCTGAAATCAGTTAATGGTGAGTTAAAATATAAATTCATATTTATCTTGAATCCACAAATTAGTTGCTTGTTAGCGTTAGCTAACGTTAGTTAACGGTCAGAAGGTCAGTTTGCGGTAAACTGTAGAAGCTAGCTCCATAAAGTAACGTTATACTGGACATTAGCAGTAATGATTAAATAATATTGTCTTAAAATATTATTGAACCTTAAATGTGTTTTTTCGTTTAAACTTATTACATTTGTCAGTACTGTCATATGCAAGTCAATACAGACGTTGGTATCCACCGCACTTTTCTTACTGCGTCATTTAATGTTCCTGTTACGTTAGTTCTAGTCACGTCAGTGTAACGCTCAAGTTTTTGTCTTTAACTATCTCATGTCATGCACAACGAATATCTGGTTAATTTATATTATACAAGATGTGTTCTGTGCCAGTGATACTAATGTTTTTGGATTGAACATGCCACCTACAGAAGATTATGTGAAAACATTTTTTAAAATAAACAAGCCGAAAAAAAAACCCCCCAAATGTTATTTTGTTCTTGGTTCAGTTACAAACTTTTGACAGCATTTAAACCTGGGTCTAGTTTGTATTCTTACCTCATTAATATCGTAAACTTTAAAATTCTGAGTTTGAATGTATTCTCCCAAACTACATGATATACCAGGGAAAATAAATATTCTAGCAATTTCAATTTGATGCAGGCCTATGCAGTGAAATAATATAACTAAGTACATTTAACCAAGTACTGTAATTAAGTACATATTTGAGGTGCTTGTACTTGAGTTTTTCAGTTGATGGTTTGGAGGTAAAAGTTGTGCTTTTGTTACTCTGCTTCATTTATTTGATCTTGCTGCATCAGAGCCAAACGATCAGTTTAAAGAGAAACAAAAACTCTGATTCTGATTATCAGAAAAGTGATGAATATCAGATCTGATAACACCAAGTATACAGTTTATACATACATGTAAATCTATGTTTAATTCACTTTAACATGTACTTTTTATCCTTTAGTACAGAAAATACTTTTAATACTTAAGTACATGTCATATCAGATACAATAGACTTTTACTTACATACTATTCGTATAGGTGAATTTCACTTTGACTTAAGCAATATTTTAACATCTTTACTTGTACTCAATATGACTTCTGACTTACTTTTACAACACTGGGCCTGTGTACCTGTGTTCCATTTGTGTTGCCATGTTGGACCACCAGGTGGAGATACTTCATTTTGAGGGAACCGATTGAAGGTGTAATCAGGCTCAGGTGTGTTACTGAAGCAGCTGTTTTTGACCCTGCTTTGCCAGTATTTGTGGTTTTCTGCTCTTTGTGGAATATCTGCTTTATTTGAAGTAAAAAATAAAAAAATGGACCATGCTGCAACAGCAACCGGTGAGCTTTGAAGTGTATGATAAATCTGACTTTTGTTAACAAACTGCATTCTGCAGTCTCAAACGGAAGCGGCCCCTCAGTGGCAGTTGCAGTTACTACTTTTTGTTACGAATACAACTTCTCTATCATCTGTTTTCACTGCTACTTTAGATTATATACCATCAACACACTGCCCGCACCACACTAACACACATGTAGAAGGTTATCAGGCCTCTGCAGCAACAGGGCCAACATGTGACAAAAAATAAAGACACCCACTGCTGCCCGGCTGGCCTCACATGCCTGGTCCTAGACCTGCTGGTGTGAAGAATGTGAAGCATGCTTTCACTCTCTGCTGTGAAGAGAAAAGTTTGGACACACTGTTGTCACTGGAAGGGCAGAATGACGGGGTGACCACGCATGTTTGCCACATGGCGCATGCTGGAGGAATTGTTCATGCATGTTCCATGTGCGGAGAAGATGGAAATTATTTACTGATGTTCATGTGGAGTCATTCTCCACATCTAATTCCATTAAACATACATTTTTTTTCCCCTGTTAAGTTGCTTTATGCCTGTGAAAATGTTAATCCATACTGTCAGTACAATATATGTCAAGTGCCAGAAAGAAAATAATGTGGAGAACATTTGATTATGGAAACAAACATTATTTGCAGTCCTAGTGTGAATAAAGTTCAGCTGCTCAACATGAGTTTGTGATGATTTACCCACCAGTGAGCAGCTGCTTGTTCACGGGTCCTTGTATTTCTAAAATGCTTGAAAGTGATTTAAAAATGTCAAGCACAATTTCAGCCTTCAAACAGATTGTTTTTTCTGATAGTTAATTTCAATTTGGTTCAATTATTATAAATTGCCCATTCTAAAAATCTAGATGCCTTATTGTTTTACCTTTTTTAATAGTTGATTCTGTTTATGTGACAATATTATTCAAATTTATAGTGTTATAGTAGAGTATTGCTGGAAATTTCTTTCATTTAGAACTGTTTGCTCAATGTCTGAAGGCCTCAAACAATGTGCTTATGACAATAATAATACATCTCCTCTCTCTGATTCTTCAGGAGTCTACCTCACTGACACACAGGAGCTGTCTCCTCCAGAGGGAAGCTCGTATGTAGTCGCAGGGAACAACAAGCCCAGGGAGAGAGGGTGGGCACCTGGGCCCAGTTCTGCAGCCCCTGGCTGGGCAGCAGAAGCAGGGGGTCACTACAGAGACAAGCACCAACCAGGGGTGTCAGATCCAGAGCTGCTGACGGAGCAGGGACACGACAATTCTACACATATTGTGGTAGAGTTATTTACAGCTAAGAGGTTGTCACTCGATGTATTTATGTATTTTGTCATGAGTCAATGTGCCAGTGTTTCCTTTGTTCAGGGACAATTCAATTCAGGTTCAGCAGATGAATTGAGAGAAACTAGTTCTTAAGCTTTAGTTCCAAGGTTTTAGGAAGGAATTTCAGGGCATTTAGGTAAAATGTTCAATTGGGTGACTTAGATGTTAACAAACATGCTGAATAAGTACATATAACTGCATATAAATTTATAAGCAAGAAAGAAAAAATGATGACAATGGAAATATTTATTGCTGTGGTTCTGAAATGTGTTCCCTCGTTGGAACCAGAAACTGCAATATTAGAGATATTAGCAACACAATGTTATTTCTTGATTTGGGCATGTTTCCTCAAACAAAATAGGTTCATATACTTTTCCAAAGACAAAGGTGCTAAACTCAAACTTTATAGCTAGCTTGAAAGCACTCTTTTCATCACTCCAACATGAAGTAGATTTAATTTATTTTCCACAGTTTCTGTCCCTAACGCTGGTTTAATGTATGTTTTAAAGCATTTCAATCCCTACATTTTTGGACAGAACATCGATCACGCCTACTACACATCTAAAATCTACGGACCTGGAGACGCAGCGGCTAAAGAGCTGTGGGTGAACATCGATGAGACGGAGGAGGATGAGTGGAAGGTCTTTGGCGTCCTGTCCAGCACCCACAGACAAGCTGAGGTATGAAATTAATCTGTGAATACAAGGGAGAGTCAGTGTTTTATTTAAATTAAATACCTTCTGTAGAAGAATTGTTTTTTCCTTTGTGTATGTCCTTTTACTTTACTGAATGAAATTTATTATTTTGACATTTTAGTTTATATTGCACCTTGCCTTTCTTTGTTTCCAGAGAGTGAATCTTTCCTTCGACTTCCCTTTCTACGGTCACATACTAAAGGAAATCACGGTGGCAACTGAAGGTTAGTCTTAAACTACACATGACACAGGATTCTATTTTCTCATTTAAATTTTTTATGAGGCCTCAATCGGTAATCAAAGTGTGCAGCCTCATACCATAAAGAGATACATTTTATGAATTTAGAGGGATTTTTTTATTTTTGTTCAGCTGCACAGTTCATGCTTAAGTTACAGTAGGTCAAACTTTAAATAAGTAAATCAATTAAAATATATTTGTTTGCAGAATAGCGCTGCTTTAAAGAGGCTGTCACCTGCATCACATTTCCTTTGATGTTCTGATATTTTTTGCTTATACAATCATATTTTTTATGATCTGTGTGAGTCCGCAAAAATATGACAAAAGATGTGAAATGACTGTGAGTGAAGCAGTTTGTGTGTGGGGCTCCTTGTCCCATAAGTCGTTCTGGATTTCAGTAGTTATTGTGAATGTCTCTGTGCATTGCAAATAAATCACTGATGGGAACCTCTGCTTGTTTTCCTCTCCCAGGCTTCATTTACACTGGAGATATAATCCACCGACTGCTCACAGCCACTCAGTACATCGCCCCTCTGATGGCAAATTTTGACCCGAGTCTGTCCAAAAACTCATCTGTGTTTTACTTTGATAATGGTAAGAGAGACAGAGACAGAAATCTGTCAAATGTGGCCTTTTGTTTGGGAGTCCACTGGAAAAAAAAAACGTACTAAATAAATGTGCATATGGTTGTGTTTGTGTTTGCCCATCGTGTAGGCACTGCGTTAGTGGTTCAGTGGAACCAGATTCACCTACAGGACAACATCAGTCTGGGAACTTTCACCTTCCAGGCCATTCTGCACACAGACGGACGCATCGTCTTTGCATACAAAGAGGTGACATTTCTTCTTTTCTGTGTTCTTCTTTCACTGTGAAATGTGTTTAATTATATACTGTACCCTTTTTCATAGATTCCTATAGACATCAACGACATCAACACTGAGAACCATCCTGTCAAAGTGGGCTTGTCGGATGCTTTTGTGGTGCTTCATGAAATCGAGCAGATCCCCAGTGAGTTGCAAAACTAATTTTACTAAAGACTCAAAACACTGAATCTCATTGGTTTTTAACGACATCATATCCTCTCTGACATGCTCCAGATGTTCGGAGAAGAACCATTTATGAGTATCACAAAGTCAACATCCTTAAGTCCAAAATCTCCAATTCTACAGCTGTGGAGATGCTTCCTCTGCCGAGTAAGTTAGTCTAAGTCTTTCTTACAGTGCTGCTAAGATGGCAAAACATCATAAATTATGTAAATACATTTTATATTTCGGTTATCCTATCAAATTGTAAAAAATTAGTGTAGTCAAATACAGTAGCAGCAGTTGCAGGTCAGCTCTATGCTGCAGGATGGAATGTTAAAATGTATTCAGGTTCAGTTTGCAGTAATCAAAGCCGTCTTTTCCTCAGTCTTCACTGTTTTCTTTATTCTCAGCATGTCTCCAGTTCTCCAGCTGTGGTCCATGTGTCACTTCTCAGATCGGCTTTAACTGTAGCTGGTGCAGTCGGTTACAAAGGTAAACTGGAAAGCACTCGGAGACATATTGTACCACAACGCTGCACATTCCACAACTTTTTTTTTTTTTTTTTAAACACAGAATTCTCTAAATCTTTTTGTTCCTTTTGCTTAACAACATTGCTTTCTTTCTCAGATGCTCCAGTGGTTTTGATCGTAACCGACAGGACTGGGTCGACTTCGGCTGCCTGGAGGAGGTTCTTATCATTCCTCAATTCAGTGAACTACACAAAGTGTAACTAGTTATAACTTGTGTCTGTCTGCGAAACAGTTTACTGATGTTTGTTTTTACAGAGAAGGGATCCCCGGTGTCTCCGAGGGACAGATGTTGCAAACACCACATCTCACCACCTCACACATACGACCACTCCTGTTACGACGACCACGATGCAGCAGAAGACCTCCAGCATGACCTCCACCCCCGTTAGCAAAATGTCATCCACTGTCACCAGCCCCTCTACACACAGCAACACCAGCAGAAGAAAAGTATTCACTCCACAGCCTCCGACCAGCAAACCTGCAGACGGTACGCTACAGTAAACAAAATGTGTGTGTTCTATCAGTCTGAAACTTGTTGTTGTTGCTGGGATCCACGCCCAGTGTGTTGGGTAAAGTCTGACAGTGAGAGGGTCAAGTGGTCAGCTATTTCCCAGTCCTCTGTTAGCTCATAGCAGAGTGTATACAGCGCCATGTTAAATACTGCATAGTGTCCTCAGCTGCTGAATGTTAATGCTAATGTATGTGAATCTCTGTGGTCAGCTCAGAATATGGAGGAGGCGGCCTGTATTTTGTCTGTAGGGGTCATTGTTTGTAAGCTGAAATGTCCTCAAACATCAGCTCTCATTTTATATATTATAAAGTATTTGATTTTTACTAAAATAGAATACGTCCCTTGGACCCACACTGCTTAAATCTGTGATGGCTGTGGGAAACAAACAGGACTGGCACTTGCGATTTAACTTGTGTTCAGTTAAATTATTAGGATCCACTTTAAAAATTTAAACGGTAAATAAAAAGCTGCTCTACTACAATAAAACAAGACATGGTCTATCTTTCCCTGAGAAATGTTTATTCCTTACAGAACCATCAGTGGAAAAAAAAAACACAACCCATAAACATATTGCATGTAATAACCTGTCTATATTTTCTTTACTAGATGACTCAAAGATGTCTCTGCACATCAACGAAGCACGTAAGTTAACTTTAACCCAAAACTTGTATGTTTCCATCTGATGTACCTGAAACTTCTGTGGGACAATTTGTATTATTATCTCATCATTTCAATTCTGATGGCACAAGCCGAACAAGTGAGAACATCTGCATGTTTGTGATGTTTTCGAGGCCCTGTCCACACGTAAACGGTGTTTAAATTCAACTACAACTGAGCTTTTGGAAAAATGTGCATGTGTTTATAATGTATGAGTTTGAACGGGAATAGAATCAATGTTATATTGCCTGTTCAGTTGAGTTGAATGGACACATTACTTCTGAAAGGCTACTAAAACACTCATCTGGACGGAGATTCTTTTTTCCTTATACTCTGTGTATATTTAGGCTAAGCCCCAGTTAGATCTGTAGAGTGGAGGGTAGCAACCCCCGTCATATTATCAGAGACACAGTGGCTTTCAGTCTGAGTGTCACTGAGGGTCTCATCATCACGTCTGTACAGCAGGAGACGAGGAGACCACAGGGGAGAGTGATGAGCGGCTGCAGATGGGTCTACTAGCAGGCATCATCATGATGATGGTTGTCATGGCAGCAGCCGTTCTGATGTCTGTCTACATGTACAACAACCCAACCTCCAGCGCCGGCCTCTTCTTCATGGAGGTCAGTGACACCTACAAATAACCATAATACCCTGAAAGAACCATGCTGCTAGTTGTTTTGAGCTGTGAGGGCTAAAGACACTGATGTAGAGAAATATATTCGGACTACAAAAATTACCATGAAATTTGGTATGACTCATCTTTGTTAATGAGTTCTTATCAATTTTGGTGTCCAAACATTAATCTAGAACCAATGATGGGTAAAAATAATTCCCATTACCAACCTGACAAAGATGTAGTAGTCATCGACTTGTATGACATTTGCAGCTGATATTCAAGTATAGAGTTTATGACTTTTTCTGTGTCGGCACCAAATCTCTTTTTCCCCCTTCCACCATATTCAGCACATTTTTTATCCACCTCCCAGCACTTCAGGTGAGCAGGAACAGACAAGCTAATGTGTTTATTTAATTTCCCCTCTCCCCTCAGCGGCGGCCGACCCGTTGGCCAGTCATGAAGTTCAGGCGAGGCTCCGGTCACCCTTCTTACGCCGAGGTGGAAGCTCCTGGTCAGGACAAAGACACCGCGGTGGTGATCGACCCCAAACAATCTTTTGCCATGGCCGACAGGAGAGAGAGCGACCAGAAAGAAGGATTCATTGTTCCTGATCAGAGGGAGCGCTTCCTTGTCTCAGAGAGCTCCTGACCAAAACTACATACCCAGGGAGCTTTGGGGCAGAGATGGTTCTCTATGTTCTCTAATGCGGAGACTTTTTGTTTTGTTTTCAGTTGCCTGTTGCTTGAGTTCATTTTAAGAATTTGAGCATTCAGAGAGGAAAACATCAAACCTCTATGAGGAGATTGTAAGATTTTAAGCTACAGGTTGGTTTCATGATAGCATTAGCTATCTGAGCCACTGGACTGTTTCAATGCAAAGAAAAATAAAAACTTGTTCACCGTTGCTCAGGTCACCCATTCTTGTTTACTGCAGCATCACAGAGCGAGAGGTGACGCTGCTGAATGTTTGTTTTGAGACCTTTTCTCTCAAAGACGGCTGTTATTTTCCAGAGCAGGTATGTGTCATTCCCACACCTACTACACAAGGAGGAATGTCATATTCGGGTGTCATTTCCTCATCTCAAAAATACAGACTAAATTCCTCACCATTACACCCACCTTCATCAAACAGAGCGCAGTGTTTCCATCTCAAGGCACAACATATTTTAACAGTTTGAAGCAAATATCTGCAGCTGTTTGAATTTTTACTTTATTTTCTGAATTTAACATTAAAAGGCAGAAAACAAAATATGTATACTACAACATCCACAACCATGGAAAAATACAGATCTATATTTAATTCAGACATTGTACAGTCAACATTTTTCTAGCATGCTGTAATTGTTCCCATTGTGTAATCTGTATATTTGAGTTAGTGGTAAACACAGTGTAATATTCAGAAGCTGTACTGCTGACAGTTGTAGTGGCTTTAGAACTTTTATTCACCAGCAAGTTAAATTGACAACTAATAAGAAGTCTAAATAATATTCTAATTAAAACATTAGGATTTGTGCACATGCTGTGTGATATAATTTTAGGATTTTTTGGAAATCTAAAAGAAAAGTCTTAAAACTCAAATGTTAGTTAATTTTTTCGTTCTTATGCTTAGTGAGCTGAGTTTACCTGCGCCTCTTCAACAAATTGAAGAATGTTTCAGTCATCCATCTAATAATAAAGTAGTTTTATCTACATTTTGATGAGATGACACAAGAATCAACAGTCGGTAACATACAGCACAACTACACCACGTAAACAAACAGTACTAGTGTCCCAAATTGTTTGAGGCATGTTTAATTTAAAACTAAATTAAGGCAAAAGGTGTCCGAACGGATCACTTAAGACTGGCCTGTTGGCTGCAGAGGGTCAAGGCACTGCTGTGATGGAGGTACCGCAGATGAATCAGGCTTCCTTATCTTCTGAGAGAAAAATCAAACGAAAAGGGAGAGAGAAAAAAATGATTTATAATTCAATTACAAAGTGATCTGGGGTGCTGGAGCGAAATGAGGTAGACAGCAGCTCTTGTTCAATGGGTGGATATTTCATAATTGTCAGACAAATACAATATAAATGCTGTTTTGTGACAGTAATTCACATATAAATCGACAAATACTTAATATGATCTGGTTCGGATATCCAAAGATTATCAATACAGCGTGAAAGATCTCAAACATGTCCTTGAAAGTTTGTGAATTTAAAAAAATCTCAACGCCTCGAACATTTTAGAAAGTTGTAATATGTTTTACAAAATGCATTCTGTTGTCTCCTGCTGTTTTCACTGAAACAGCACGATTAAGAAGTGTTCACACATTGGAGTTTGTTTACTGTGAGATTCTGTACAGTCTGCCAGCTCTCAATATAAAAATTGTTGGGTCCTTGAATTTGATGTTTAAGAATGTGAGGTGATCAAAAAGTACATTTGAAATCCCTTGACTTTTGAGTATGCCGTTGATGGACACCGTTATCCCACAATGCATTGCACAGAGGAGAAGGAAGAGCTGGTTACACATTAAAAAATGTGTGCTAGTTAAACAGCTACAGGACCAACTCAGAATAAAAAAAAACTACTAATAAATGCTTGGAGAAACATTTTGCATTAACTTTCTAAGGCCACATTTTGATGATGTGTGTGCAGGAATTGCATAATTTTAAGTTTTTGTTTCATACCTTTCACTGGTGGTGCAGGTAATCGCCTCCTCAGTTGTTTTGATGAGTCCAGGGTGATGGGCTGCATGTGAAACATAAAGCTTGTTTTTATAATTCTTCTACAGCGTGTTTGTAAGGAAGCCCTGAGGGGCAAGTGGAGAATTGTTTGGTTTTTTTGGTGATCTGTTTTCCAAGTCTCTTAATTGTTTTCTCTCGTGTTTATGATTTAAACTGTTGGAAATAAATGTTTTGCAATCTTTTTCCATCTGCGAAAAGAGGTGAAAAAAATAATAATTCAAGACTCCTTTTGACCACAGGAGTCTGAAGTGCACCACCACTCAATACAACTAAATGCATTCACGTTTTAATTTCTCTGCACTCTAAATATAAGATGCTTCTGTTGTTAAAAAAAAATGTTTTACTTGACAGATTTCCTAATCTGTTAAGTCATAAACACACTTGCACCTCTGGGCCTCCGTAATGTTTGACTTCATGTTCTGTTAGCTGTGCTGATGATATGTATATTAATGTGAAGTGATACGGCACCATAACTGGAATCGTCCTGGTCTTATTGGCGCGTGACTGTGTGTCCACATCGAGGCCTGCGCTCTTCAAAGAGGCAATTCTGGCGGAGATGTCACAAATCTAGAGCAGAAACATCACAGGGACGTGACGCAGTACATGTCGGTTAATGTCACACTAACCCCAACACCAGGAGTCTTTATGAACTCAAAACACCTCCCAAACCAGACACTTGATTAACATGCCATTTTTCAGCTTTAACATGGGTTCGTAGTTGGCTTCGACTCACCTGTAGCTCAGACTGTTGAACTTTAGCAGCTGCTGATGCGACCTGCTCCTCCAGGAAGGACAGCTCCATATCGGATGTGGCGCTGCAGATGCCCCTTGCACACTCTTCCAGGTCGCACAGCTCCGACTCCAGACTGTACACCGTGCCAGCTGCTACGTATACCTGCAGCATGGTGTTCAACAAAGGGTTAACGTCAATATTGGTATTTTCTGAGTGACCACATTTCCACTTTTCTCTAACATTTAAGCTACTACTGTTTCCCACATATGACATGGTAAAAAGCAGCTAAAATTACCTTTACCAGAGGAGACAGCTGAATTAGTAAGTATTTTTATAAAACCGTCTATAATTGGAAACATACATTTTATTTTTAACTGTAGATATGGTGTCTGCCCTGTCTCTGTGCTCCTTGTAGACAGTGATGCAAACATAAGTTTAAAACGAGCTGCAGTATGGTATTATTGCACAGCTGAAACAAGGGACAAGCACCGTCAAAAATCTGCAAGTAAACAGTTTCACTAAAACAGCGGCACATGCAGTGTCGCAGACTCACGTTCTCCTCCAGTCTGGAGAACTGTTGGTCCAGTTTCTTGGGGTCTGTGTTGGGGGGCAGGGTGGACAGTCGGGGCTCGTCTCCTCCCTCCACGCCCTGCAGCAGCTCCTCGGTGGCGTTCAGCACCTTCAGAACCTCAGTGGTGATGCTGCGTAGAGACACCGCCGAGTACCTCTGAAACGCACACAAACAGAGACTGATTGAAATCACTGTAAACAGGAATTGTGCATTATAATAATAAATAAAGTCTAATCAGACCATTTTTCAACATTCTCCGACAAACTCAGGTTAATGAAATGTCGTCACATGAAATAGGGAGGTGAGTCACGCAAAAACATATTGAACAAAATAGATATCGAAGACGACATATTGAAAATAAAATGATGAAATGCAAGCAAGAAAAACATGAGAGCAAGGAGAGAAAGTGAGTGAAGAGGTGGAAATAAATCAGCAATCATCAGCGCTCTCACCTGCTCCAGCAGAGTGGATATGTACTCTAATGTTTTGTAAAGCTCCAGGTCAACACCCTACAGCACACAAAGACGGGAAGATAACACAGGACAGACAGGAGGAGGGAGTCAGCTGTTAAGGAGTTAATGACTTTGAAAAGAGCAGTTAATAAGCAGAGTTACGGTTAAGTCGGTTAACATGTAATAATACAGCCAATGATGAGTATGAAAGATTAGCTATTTGAGTGAGCAACATAAAATCTTTGATTTGTTTTAAACATATTTGCAATGAATATCAACACATTCACTTCTTTAAGACATTCCAAGAAAAGATAATCCTCCTTCTACGGTAAAAATATCACAAGAAGCTTTTTTTTTTTCCAGCAACGAAGCTATACGTAGAAAGATCTGTAGCATTCTTTAATGCAAGAAAAAATAACTTCTGTATGTGACAAAAGTCAAAAAGACTTATTGTTATTTATCTGACTGCTGTAAACATTCAGCAAATGCTACGTAAACTGATACATGTTGCAAATTATCCGTAGGGTTTCTCGGATGTTCAAGACACATTTGAACCCAATCCAGAGAAAAATGAGCATCGGTGAGGCTCAAAATACAAGATTGAAAACATACAAAAACTGAACAATGACAAACTTAAAAACATTCTTAACTTTGTAAGTGAGGTATTCTTATTAAAACAAGTGTTTTTAGTTTAATCACGTTAGCTGAACTCAAGTCACAACAGACTTGTCAGTGGAGAATATATGATATAAGCACGTCAGGCTTTTCTAACTCGATCTGACTTTTGATACTCTTGTTGGATTGTTGGCCGGCTACAGAAGTGTTGCATGTCTGTATCTGTTCTACGCTTCAGTTCTTACGATTTGAATCTCCTCTGGTGACAGTAAACCCTCCTGAAGAGACGACGTGCTGCTCTGCTCCATGTCGTCTGCGACGTCGTCGTCTTCTTTGGCTTCCTGGAGTCTCTCATCTGTTTCTTTACTTTCGCAGCCTCCCTCTGCTCCGTCTCCCTTTGTCTCAGTCATGACTTTTCCTCTTCTGTCCTCTTTTCCTTCGTCATCGCACGTCTGTCTTGCCTCGTGTGTCTCCGTCATAAGAGGCGTTTCTTTCGTTAATTTGCTGTCCTCCTGCGTATCCGTGTCTCTTTCATCTCCACTCTCCTTCTCACTTGAAATGTCTCCCTCAACTTCCCCGGCCACGTCTCCTCCTGGTCTCTCTTCCACAGCCGACTCTGACATCACGTTGTCGCCTCGACTCTGAGACTCTTCTGCACTTCCTGTCTCTTCTGATGCGTTTGTGCAAACATCGTTGTCCTCAAATCTCCCTGCTCTTACACTCTCTTCTGTCTCTTCTTCCTCTGTTTCTCTATGTGTTCTCCCATTTACTGCAGCTTCTTCCCTTAATGTCTCTCCCTGCATGTCCTCCAGGGTCATCATCAACATGCTGCTGATTATTCTGTCGAATTCTGCGTCTTCCTCGTCGCTCTCTGCGTCTATGACCTGTTCCTTGACCGGCCACCTCGCCTCTGGCTGATTCTCTTTTGTTTGCTCCTCCGTTCTCTCTGCTTCAGTCTCTTGTCTTTCCTCTGACTCTTTCAAATCTTGCACTACTACTTCCTCCTCATCCTCAGTCTCTGTCACTCTCTCTTCCTCCACCTCCGTTTTATCTTGTTGGACGTCTTTTGTCTGACTAGCCAAAACGTTACCAGTTCTTTTGTTTCCCTCACAGGTCTCCTTCTTTCTTTCCTCAGTTTCATCCCTCAGGTCAAACATGTTCACATCCAGATCCCCAAACGATCCTCTCCTCCCCTGATCCAGATGCTGTCCCGCTGCCTCGTCCCACAAAGGTCTCTCAGCTCCTCCGTCATTTGCTTCCTTGTTCTCTCCAACTCTGTCCAGCTCGTCCTCGGTGGAGGAAAACTGAGAAGCGCTGACTAAACTGGACAGATCGCGCAGTTGAGCGGCCTGGATGGCTTTCTCCGCCTGCAGTTTCCACAGCGCCGCTTCGTCTATCGCCTCCTCCTCCTCCTCCTCTTCACCTCTCCCTGCTCTGTCTAACTCATCCTCCGTGGAGGAGAACTGAGTGGCGTTGATTTGGTTCGCCAATCTGCACACTTTCACCGCCAGCTCCTCGTCCCTCCCATCCTCCTCCTCCTCCACGCCAACCCTGTCCAGCTCATCCTCGGTGGAGGAGAACTGACTTGCTCGCACTTCTTTTTCCAGCTGACAGATTTTAAAAGTGAGTCTGTCTGCCTCGTCCTCCCTCTGCTCCACCACAGCTTCATCCCCGTCTCCCGTCCATTCTCCCTCACTCTGGCCGACTTTGTCCAAGTCGTCGTCAGTGGACGTGAAGTACGTGAGTCGGGACTGCGTGACGAGCTTGTATAATCTGGATTTCATCTCTTCATCATCAACCTCCTCCTCATCCTCCGTTCTTCCTTCATCCAAGTCGACATCCATCCTCCACAGACCCTCATCTTCCTCATCTCTGTCCTCGCTCCCCCGTCTCTCGTCCTGCCTCTGTCCATCACTTTCATTATCTCTCTTTGCGTCGACTACTTCTCCTCCCGTGGAGAAATCCGACCCTCGGCCTGCTGAATGTTTGAACGAGAGCTCCTCGTCCGTCTGATTGGCCCCGTGTGCTGTGATGTCATGCTCAAGGGCCAAAGGTTCAGGGGTCGTGGCTCCAGAGGTCAGCGTGTCAGGGGTCACAGCATCGGAAGCATGTTGGGAGTGGTCGTCATTTGTACTGTAATCCTGCAAATACAGGGAATAAAAGATTTTATAAACACAATTGTGTGAACATAAACGCACAGTCTTCATTTGGTCTAAAACAACGTGAAAGAAAAAAAAGTGGAAAAAATGTCATTCAAATGTCTCATGTGGCCCGACCAACTTAAAATAATCAATTTTAAATGATAAAAACAGCATTAATTTTTCATATTTTTATCTATTTTCGCTGTAAACGCTGTTCTTCATTCCTATTCATTCCCAGCTTTACTGTGCTGTTGTGCACCAGTCCTCCAGACTTTAAATTTGAACTTTTACAGATAATTTAACATGTTATAGTACCAGAAGTGGCAGTTTCACATGGCTAAATAAAGCATTCTTGGCAACATCTGCTCATTTCATTTCAACTCAAACTCATATTGAGGCTATTTTGACAGATACTGATGTTGCGATACAAGTCATACAAGAATGGTAATTACGGTGTTTTAAAAACACTAAAACATATCATTGCTGATGTGATTATTTCTCAGGCCTGTACCAAACATGTTCCCTTACATCTGGAGGATATGATTTGTGGGCCGTGCCATCTCTGTCGCATGCGGAAGAGTATTAGGGTCAGGGGGTGAGACAAAAAATGCGAGGAGGAAGTTTTTTTTCATTATGCATAAGAAAAAAGTCAAAGTGTTGAGAATAAAGTCAGTTCTTCTGGACCGTCAAATCCAGTTCGGGGAGCGACTGACAGCTAGGCGAGCTGCCCGGGCCTACAGCTAGGAGATGAGCTTGTGTGGTTTTTCCTTCTGAACAGATGCAGCTCTCTGCACAATCTCTTCAAATACTGAACACTGAAAAACTACACTTTGTTTATGAAATAAAAGCAAAATGATTTCTTTCTTATTTAAGCCGATTCTGAAGTACAGTTTCACCGCTTCATCCATTTTTTTTTTCTCACTCCTAACACATAGTCGCACCACAAAGCCTGGTAATGATAAAAAAATTGCAGCTCCTGCACTCAGCCATGTTGCAATTTTGAGTATTTGACTACATTGTTTAATCCTCTTTTCATCTCAGCAGCTTGTAGATGATTTATCTCACCACAGAAGAAGCTGCCGACTCTTTTTTACTCTTCCGTTTCTTCCGTGACCTCCTGACTTTTCTCACTTCCGGCGCTGCAGTCGCCTCTCCACCCTCTTCCTCCGTCGCTCCTTCCGCGTTAAAGTTCACATCGATGATGCTGGCCCTGGGGGACGATGAGGGTCGCCTGATCTCGGCGGGCACCTTCTTCTTCAAAAGAGCCAGCAGAGGTTTATGAAACTTCCAGTTCCCCTCAGAGTCTGAGAACAGCTCGTCTCTGCTGCCCCGGTGGCCCGTCAGCGGGGATGGGGTCCTGTTTCTGATGTCCTGCAGATTGAAGTACGAGTCCGTCATCTTCCTGTGGATCTCCTGGAGGACGGCGCCCCAGGAGCTGTCGGGTTCGGGTTTGGTTTCGTTGTCGGAGCCCATGCCTTCGTAGGCGGACACCACGCCGGACTCCCTCTCCAAGGCACTGTAGACCAGGCTCTTCCTCTTGGTCAGCAGGCTGGGACGTGACAGCTGGGTGCTCTGCAGGGCAATCCAGTTCCCATCTGGGCTCTTCAGCACTGAGGACACACACACACACACACACACACACACAGATATCATGCAGGCAAGAGACCATATGCCAAACAAGCATACCACGCAAAGTACAATTACACATGCAGCAACAAACAAAAACACAGAGGAGGCAGGTATGAGCTGACAGTGATTTTAAATATGATATAAGCTTGTTTTTTAACTTGACCTCAACTATCAAACATATAGTAGCACTTCACTGAAGCTATCAGACCTGAAACTATTAGTCAACTGTTGAATTTGCTGCCAACAGTAAATTGAAGTAAAAATATTTCTGACACAACAACGTCTTGAACTAATGATGACGAAGAAGTCGAAGTCGCAATAATCAACGAGATCTCACCAGCATTGTCGAGTCGGTCTACGCTCTTCCAGGTCGACATGGCCAACCCTCCTTCCTTCTTCAACACCTGCGTCGAGTCCGGTATCAGACCCGGAGGGTCATTGTCCAACAGCGAGGAGGCAGAGTGCGACCTCTGAGAACAGACGCACCACAAATAACAATAACTATCTCTCTGTTGTGTCGCAGTCACCTGCTCCAGTTTCACCCACAATCATTCTGGATGTCAGCAATTAAATTAAGTCTATGGAGCAGTTTAGCCAGCAGAGGTCAGCAAACAGTGTGTCACCTTTAATAGAGAGGACCAGAGGAATGTACATACAGTAAAAGTAGTTGTTCTGCAGAAGAAATGGTCTCTGTGACTGATACACTTCTACAGCACAACACCAGACACTTACTGATTCATTCATGTTGAAATAACATTTGACTGTTTTAACTGGTGTAAGTGAAGTTTAGTTTAGTTTAGTAACCCGCTGAGCAAAAACGTATCCAAAAGACTTTGGCAATGTTGAAAAGACGTCCAGTAGATGCAAGAATCAACATTTTTTTCACGTCTTTTCCACTAGTGAAGTCCAGGTGGCATCCTTACAGGGTTCTACATTAAAGTTTTTACAATTTTCCAACTTCAAATCACAGACTTCTAAAGAACTTGTGTTTTTTTTGATGGCCACATTTTACTCAGTTCAGTAAGGAGGACTCGATCCCCTGGCCTGTGTGCTATGAGGCACACTCTTTATCATTGCTGGTATTTATCAGCTTCATCAAATGCTGGGTTTTGGTCATCCAACCGTCATGAAGCAGGCTAATGTTTTCCAGGCTGTGTGAGTGAATGTGACTCTCTTTTTTACCCAGAGGCCTGGTTGTTGATTGAGGGAGCTGGAGGCTCGATCGCAGGCAGACTGATGAGGATGATGAAGGTCAGTGTCGTGTTCAAGTGGCCAGTCCCGGTCATATTCTGCCCTCATCTCAGCCAAAGTTTTCCTCCTGCTAATAATCTGAGAGAGACAGGGACACGATGAGTACTGTGAATGGATCTGATCCCGCGCGGAACACAAAAGTCTGTTTTCCTGATTCAGAGCAAATTAATGTTTTTGTGCAGATTTGAATACATCGCCCCGTCTCAAAACAGCTGTGGAGGCTTCTCACACACACTAAATCAGCCTAATTACACACCACAAAACATCTGTTACTGCACAAAGTGAGTGTTTGCAGCTCAGACGGATACAATCCATCATTCTTTTCGTACTTTTTGCACAATCGTCTTGGCGAGTTCTTCGATGAGCTCCCCTCTGTGCTCCCGCAGATAGTGCGCCTCATTCTGCTTCTCCTGGTGGACGAACAAACCACAAAATAAAACACAAATGAGAGAGCTGTTCAGCACTACGCACACACAAACACCCGCGCTGTAAGCTGATTACTCCTCTCAACATACATTCTAAATATACATATTTGCTGTACTCAGTTCAAAAGCTTTGGGATACTTAAACAGATTAGTGTGAAGTAGATATATTCTAACATACAGGAGTATATTAGAAAGAAATATACACTCTGGTTTAACCTACAGACACATCTGCTTTTATAAACACTCACCCAGTAGCAGATCATATGATTTTTCTCTGTAGTCATTTAGCGTCTCTCTGTAATAACTGTCAAAGAGTCTCAGTCTCCGTGGTTGTCTATGTAGTCACTGAGGGTGTCTTTGTGGCTGTTTTCATATCTTTAAAGTTATTTTATCAGTCTTTTTAGCTGTTCAGAGTCTCTTTCATTCAGAGTTCAGAAAAGTTTTCGTTTCTTTGTGATAGTTGAGGATCTTGTGTCTTCGGAGTCTCTTGTAAATAAGCAATCCAACCATAAATGCATGATGACAGACTGTCACTAAAATGTGAACGACATAAATAACTGACTGGCTGACTAGCCTGACTGGTGGTGTCGAACTCAGCCTTGGAGATGGCCTCGTCTATGGCCTCCTCTGCCACCCGCAAGGCCACAGTGAGTGTCTCTGCCATGCTGTGCTCTGAACACAAAGAAACACAACAATCTCTTGTTATTACCTGAATTGAAATCAAAGAAAACACCATTCACTCTTTTCCAATTATGTCTAACAGAGGAGGGTAATCGCATCCCTTTCCGTTTGAATCGTTTCCAAGCCGTGTGTTACTGATCTGTTTGCAGTGCCTCGTTCGTGCAACCGAGGCGCTGCTGACAGAGACGTAACCATCGGGCTGCTGCAGCCTTTCATTCATGTTCACAGTCACTTATCCTGTTAGTGCAGTGAACTGGGAGCATGAGGAGAAGTGAGGGCAGAGCAGGACAGAGGTGGTGACTGAGAGAGCAGAAAACACAACGATAAAACAATATCATCTGACTGTTTACCTCTCCACTGCAGTAAAGTATTAGATTCATGGCAGCTGGGAACAAATATGAGTTTATGGATTCATGAGAGGATTACTACGACCCCTGAGTAACCTTGAACCGGATAATGCTGCTGCAGAAGGTCAGCTGCAGCAACTTTCCTGCACAGATGGAATTAAGCACTCGCTGCTGCCCCGGGGCCCTGAAGGTGACGCGTCGCTGTGGGGAGAACAGTTTGTGGAGATTAAATGATTTAATATGAACTGACATGGAAAGAGGCCTTACTGCACTTTGTTTTTTTTGTATTTACCTTTCTTTCACCTCGATCTGGAGGCCTGCCTTATAGACAGGGATTGCTTTAAAATCTAGTTTTAACAGACGAGTTTAAGGATTTCGGAAATACGCTCATTTTTTTCTTGCAGCGAGTTTCAGGAGAAGATACTTTAAAAATCTGCCTAATCCAATATGAAGATGGAGCCAGCAGATTCTTAGCTTAGCACAAAGTCTGCAAACATAGGGAAACAGCTAGCTCTGCGCCGTACTTGCACGTGCCTGTGCACCCATGTTGGTCTTAAAGAGAGGTATGGTCAGGCGCCGTCTGGAGGCAGCAGAAAGCAACCATAGACCAAAAAAAAGACCTAGAGTCAAAGGCGCAGTCTATTTCCTGTTATTGTTTTACTACGCAATCCGATTTTATGATTTGAGAGGCTGCTTTCAGTTTTCTTTAAACGTTTCCATGCACACAGTAATGTCACTGCAACAACTATCGTGGCACATATAATCAGCAAAACTAAAAGTTGTGGTTGTAAACTTGACAGGACAGAGGAAACTCTCCAGAGGAAACATCATCAAACTTTGCGAAAAATAAATATTTTCAACAAGATCCGCTTGGCTGCTTCACTTCAAAGCTATTTAACGGTATGAACCGGGACTATGTGTGATGTTTTGATGCATAGAAGAACAAAGGACACTCATTAACCTGAAATACTGACCGAGCATTATTACAAACATCCTCAGTTAAATATCGGTGTATTTTCTCATATCGGAGTTATTGATGGGACAGAGGATTGTGAAATGGTCGGGGAAGAGGGTCAGGCAGCCAGCTGGCTCTTAAGGGGAACGGGAGACGACGCTCTTTGTTGGATTAATTTACGTCACGCCCAAAACATGAACGGAGCAAGTGTCCAAAGGTGAATTCACAAAAAACACTGGGATAGGTGTAATCTTGAAAAAATTAAGTCTGCACCTTCAGTTTGTCTGTAGAAGGCTGAGTCGCTCCCACAGACACTGCCCTCATTGCAGATACTCTCCTCGTAGGCACTGCCCTCTGCAAACACACACAGACATGCACACACAGATGTTGACATGAACCTGAAAAGACGAGATTAACCTGCCAGTTTTAGAACAATAAAAATAAAACATAAAATGATTCAGAAACAGTAATAGGAAATGATATGCTTAAGTGCTGTGAACAAGGAAAGCTGAGAACATGATGATGACAGTTTGAGTTTTTAACTCCATGACTTGAACTTGGAGTCGATGACGGAGCAGCGGAGAGCTCAGTCACCCTTCCGACTCTGAACCCTGAGCTCTTTTGACGTGGTGTAAATATTCATGCAACAATGCAGCCATTTGTGGTTATGTAAGTGCATTAGGGCGACCTCGCGTGTGGTATTACCACGACCTGATCTGTGCGCAGCAGGCACTGGTTCAGAGGTACAGTACAGTACACAGGGTCACGTCCAATCATTTTAAGGGGCAAAGAGAGGACTTAAAGCAAGTGAGGTTTTTATTATCTATACTTACTCCCTTTTATTGCTAAAAAACCCTATAGGCATGAGTTCACTGATGTGTGATAACATAAGGTTCTTCTCTGGGTTTTAGGGGCTTGAACATGAATTGTGCTGCTGTGACCCCGAGTGTGTGCGTGTGCGTGGACATCTGTGTTGTAACATCATATGAGTCAGGACACATTTGGCCGCAGCAAAGGGACATGAAGACGACAAACACAGTTGCATTTACTGGAGCAGCCAAAAGGTCACAAAAACCCCAAAGCACTATGAGACTCAGGGGAAGGTCAGCGAACGTTGACATACACGAGTATTTATATGTCGCTCACTGTATTATATTTATATGTAGAGACATAATACTAATGCATTGTGTCATATAATGTATATGATGGCAGGTTGAACCCACAATCATAGCATTGAAGTCGCATAACATCGCATTTTCAGTGGAGAAGTCCAGATGTGGGCCAAGTAGAGCTCTAGCTGAGACTGTTACAGACGTGTTGGCTTGAGGATGATGAGTAATAACACTGGTGATCCTCTGACTTTTAATCTAGCGTCATCATCGGGTCAAAATCTCTTGGTTTATGGTTTTAACCAAATACCTTCAACACTGAGACATTCCCATCGTCCTCATATGTTTCTGTGTTAGGTGCTAATTAACTAAAATAATATGCTGAGCTTGGTAATTGTGAAATCGAAATTTAGTATACTAGCATTGTCATTGTAAGCATGCTGATGTTAGCATTTAGCTCAATCACAGCTGTGAATGATGCTCAAAAATGTCCGACTTCCGTCTAGAACACGCAGCCTACAGTGGAACGCCACTCAATGTCCGAATTTGTACTTGGAAGTTGGAGTTGGAAAATAAAAAATAAAATGTAACGAGGGCGACTGCAACCTCGTGTGGAGTTTTTCCACCTCTACTTTGTTTATCTATGTAAGAAGGCTGCACTGCTGAGGGCTCGATCAGTCAAGTTTTCAGCGTCTTGCACCTGGAATTCTGTCTAAATACAAAATATAAAAGAAAAAAAGAGAATGGTAAAAAAGTAGCTTTTAATACCTAACAAATTTTGTTTTTGTCTTTGATTAGCATCATTTTGACTTATTACTGTTCTCTGTATTGCTCTAAATGTCTGTACTTTGAATATAAATGTGTCTATGTGCTCTCTTGCCCTTTTCTTTGCTCCTCACTCATTATCTTCTTCACTCTTTGGGAGGAGGATGTGTCACTGGACTGTCACACTGTCTTGAGGGGAAAATGTTTCACTGCCACACAAACCTCACACTGAATGATGCCTATACCCTCAGCTATTACTTCTCAAATGTCAGCTGTGTTAATTCTGATGCTATTCATGCAGCTCGCATTATTCTTATGCAGAGTAAGCATCAGCGGGGCATTTCCATGAGTCAGACTGTGCAGATTGGATTTGGCAGCTGAATAAACACTGCCGAATTTCCAGTGCGGGTCAGTCATGAACAAATTAGAATGTATGATACTGTGTGTGTGTGCGTGCGTGCGTGCGTGCGTGCGTGCGTGCGTGTGTTTAAAATGAAAACAGAGTTATGTGGACCAGAGTGAGACGCTGAGCGGTGGCCCGTCGTTCGGTCACAGGGGTCACAGCTTCGCATCATCGGCGGGCAGCGACCTCTCCTCATTATTCTCTGAAATCCCTTGTCTGCTCAATCAGATCACACTCTGAACTGATGACCCGGAGATGCTCTCCTCCACTAGACCAACATGCCGGAGCATATGCTGCTAGGCGAGCGGTGTTTTTCAATACACTTCAGAGCACCATCAATACATGTTCAGCATGGCTGCCTCAGCACAGCTCGTATAACCCTGCGTGTATTAGTGCTACACACTGTCAGCCTTCTTAAAGAAACACTACCTCTGGATACAGTGAGGTAAAGCCCCCCAAAAAATATTATGAGAGCCGTGAGAGTGAACCAAAACAGTAAAGTCAGGGCCAGACAGATAAACTAAAACTAAAAGTGGTTAAAATGCAGAGTTGGGGGCTAACTCTCTGTTTCATCACTTAACACCTTTCACATTACAGTAATTTGATCCACTGTTGATATAAAAAAGATCTTAATTAGTGCAGTTTTAAAAAGTAAATATGGAATTTTGACGATCTGTAGCAACAAATTGTATAAAAACAACAAGACACACTGGGTGGCAAATGAAAATGAACCTTATATAAGAGCAACACTAACGTTGACTCACACACTCGTATATAGAGTAATAAAATCCTAATATAAACAGCAACGACTCCTGATTTCCAACAGGATGATTATATGCAGGAAGCAAACAAACTTGCAGTAGTCTGCTGAAGTAATGTGGGATGAAAAGCCAAGCAGGGGTTTAATCCTGTTTCACTCACACTTCCTGTTCTACACATGAAACAGCAAAAATCACATGATCCCAATGACACAGAGTTTGTTTAGGTAGACACATATCCTCCTGATAAAACCACACTGTTACTTCTCATGAGTGTAAATTCATCCCCATGGTAATCTGTTTACAGCATTCAATAGAGGATTAGACTCTCAGAAGAAACCTGAACAACTCATACTCAGGATTTCAGAACCTTTTCATATGTCTCATTTTTCTTAAGTGAGTCACAGACAACAACCGTTGGTGCAGGTTGCAGGTGCAGGTTGATCCTAAATGTCAAGGGACCGTAAAAAAAAAGATAAAAAAGTAGTCACATCACCAGAGTCAGAAGTGTCGGATTTTAACTACAACTCTGAGGAACAGAGTTTTACCAGTAAGTTCTGAAAGCGCGCTGTGCTCCGCCAGGTGCTTCCTGTAAAGAGTCTTCAGCACTTTGGCGCTGCCAAACCTCTTGAAGCGCTGCTTCACATTCGTGTAGAACCACTCCAGTGACTGAGTCTTCAACAACCTGTGAGAGACACACAGACACACCTTAACTTCACAAATGTTATCAATGTGTATCCTACTGTGATCCTCTGTCAACACGCTGGTCTCCAGTTCAGTTGCTTCACGGTCATTCATAACGCTTACACCAGATGATAAAATGCACAGGAATACTTCCTCGTAGAGCTGCAGTGGTATTCTGGTTCATTGCCACTCGTTTTCAATTTACCGTTCTTACTTTCAGATAGTTTGAGAAAATCATCACTGTTCAATGCATCTTAACTGGATTTTTTCTCCAC
This sequence comes from Spondyliosoma cantharus, assembly GCA_900302685.1. NCBI lineage: Eukaryota > Metazoa > Chordata > Actinopteri > Spariformes > Sparidae > Spondyliosoma > Spondyliosoma cantharus. Next base: position 77,737 of record OMLP01020637.1, read on the forward strand.
TCTGTTATTGCATTTCAACTGGATATGTGTAAGAACATTTAACATGGTACAACTGAAGCTCCCTGCAGCTCTACCAAGCTTTATAGTGACATTTAGCTCAATGTTTGGCTTCCCGGTCTGCAACTCTACTGTTTTGGTTCACTCAGCATCATTTTCAGCCATGGCGGGGAGCTGTTTAAAGTGAAAATTTGTGAAAACCCTACTGTACACACTACCTTCTCAGCACCAAACAGCAGACTGACAAAGCTAGCAAATAGCTGCCGAAGATAATGGAGCATTTAGCAGCTAAAGAGATACATATTTCAATGAGGACCTGGAGGAAACCAAAGACAGCGTGAAGAGGACAGTGAATATTGGACATACATTTGATGGGTGGACAGAAACATGACTTCAAATAAATGATAATGTTGCTCTTTAACTGCCGGCTGTATAAGTAAGCAAGTGTTTCTACTGCATTTAAAGGAAAAGGCTTTGAATTTAGGAGAAGTTTACCGTCTGTTTGACTGATTCAGATTTGGACCCCAGTGAGAATCCAATTAGTGAATCTAGAGTTTCTTCTCCCGTTTAAAGTCGTGGCATTCAAACACGCTGTCATGTATTATTAATCTAACAGGTGTATCATCAAAGTGGGTTTTCATGTACATCTAATTTATGAATGAAAGATTCACGTCTCACCTCCAGATTTCAACATTCACGAGTAAAACGGAAGTTGGATATAATTGAATGTTGAGGAATGACAGCTGTGGGGAGCTGCAGAGATATATTCATGTCAGCATGCTAAATTAGTCGCCATCTGTTCACTGTGCGCCTGAGTGTGAAGGAGGCTGAGTGAGTGTGTGTACAGGGAGTGTTTTGACAGGAGGTGGAGGTGACGAGCGCGGTCTTCGAGTGTGACCTGCCTCGTCCAGCCTGTGTGTCTCCTCAGACAGACCGGTGGAGGAAACTGTCAGGCAGGTTTAGCGAACAGGTCTTGTCTCAATTCTGTCGTTATAGAAACACTTGTGAAGCCTTCACTCAGATCTTCGCTGAGATGGAAGTCAACAATATTTGTGTCGTTTATCAGACTGATTTGTTTTTTTAAACTCTTTATCATGAATTTTAGGTCATGATATAAACTAATGGGTGCTCGGTTCGATCCTTCCTGTGTGGATTTTGCTCATTCTCCCCGTCTTGTGTGCGTCTTTCTGCGGGTTCTCAGGTGATTTGACAGGTTTACTCACACTGTGGGTGTTTGTTACTGTGATGACTGCGCCCTCCTTCTGCCCAAAGCCTGCTGGGATACCTGCAGCCGCCAGTCATCCAGAGCAGACTAGGCAGGTGTAGAGAATCAACTTTGGGTCTCTGCAGTATACAATATTTGTAATATGCAATACTGTATACTGTGGTTTAAAGGTTAAGTTTAATTTATTTACTGTTGTTATTTGTTTATTAGCATCATCGTCGTGATGTCAGCTAGTCCTCCTGGGTTACGAGAACAGAAATCACAACTTTTGACATGCCCATATAGAAATCATATTAATTCAAACAACACTAATTTACAAAGACTTATCATCGAATCATGAGTCAGCATGCAAGTTGAGTCATCCAATCTGTTCGCAAAACTATAAAACCACATCGAAGAGTTGTACTTTTAGCATAACCATGAAGGCTTGCACTGTAGTTTGTTTAGTCTGACGTACACACAGGAGCACATGACGTGCATTAATCTGCAGCATAATACAATTTACTCACGCTGAGCATCATTTGCTAAAAGCTGTCCAGCAGAAAACCTTGGAGCCATTACAAGCTTTCACTTGCTCAGTAGACTGGGGAAAAAAATCTAAACTGACTACTCTTACATACTCTTATGCCCCTGCAATAATTTAAGTTGTTTCACTGCAGCTTGTTAAAGTAATTAAAGACTAAATCCACCAATCCAATCCTAATGTGTGTTTTGGGCTTGTTAAATGTTTTCTTCTATACACAAAAACTTTGCGCAAACGAGTAAGACACGAGGAATCCTTCCAGGAGAAACTGTCTAAATGTGTGAACTGTTATCTGAACGATTATCTCATCTACCCTTCTCCGAGACAGATGACTTATAACAGCTCAGGACGGCTTTAAACACTTCATCATTCAGACATATTTGGACATCACTAGTTCCTTTTCTAGTTCACTCCAGGCCTCGGAAACACAGAACCAGTCTTATCTACATCACAATCACTGTACACATTTTCCAGTCTACCCAATTAAATCATATAACACAAACATGTCACATCTGAGCGAGTGGTTAAAACATAAAAATCCCCACATTTCGACACGATATGGCCCAGCAACAGAGCGTCTGCATCAAAAGACAATTTATAATGAAGATGGAAAGTTGTCTTTCTGCATTCAGTTTTTTATACAACTCTGCCGCCTTGTGAGTCGCTCTCTCTGGCTCATATTTCATTCAGCGGCGGCTTCATCCTGCGCTGTATCTCACCGACTACGTTGTATGTAATAAGTGCTAAATCCATCTCTCCAGCAGCAGAGTTAAGACCTTAATAACCTTTGATGTCAGCCTCTCATCCTTAACTTACTGTGCACTTGGCACACACACACTCCCTGAATCCCACTACCACCACCGCTGCCGACCCTTACCTGCTCTTCTGGCAGCAGGAGCAGAGCCAGGCTTTGTCCCGCTTGTTGTAGACCCGGCAGGCCTTGCAGACGTTGTAGCGGCAGTCGCGGCACTCACGCTTGGGGTTGAGCAGAAAGGTGAAGGGCGAGCAGCAGCGGATGCAGCAGCGCCGGTTGAAGCAACTCTGCCGTGACAGCAGGAGGCAGCGACTGCCCTCCTCGTCCAGCTCCTGCTTCAGTTCACTGTGGGGAGGAGGGGGAGGGATGCTCAGAGGGAGGAATATACCAGGGATGTGTTTGTGTGTGCATGTGAGAGAGAGTTGTACAAAATGACAGTAAAAAATGTTGCATATTTATAGATAATATTTAAGTCTGTGGAAGGAGACAGGGGCGATATAGTTCCTCTCTGTGGATAAAGCAACAATCAGGACTGAAATAGGATGATTATGATGACGGAGACATGGAGTGCACGTCAACACACAGCTGATCCTTTAATGAAAATGGGGCAGAAATTAAAGTGCTTCCACAAAGTCGGTCAGTTCATCATTTTATAAACATCATTTAAAAAGGTGAATGAGGATTATAGAAAGCAGTAATATCTCCCCTGATGCACATTATTAATCCCCGGATGGTCAACGCCGTAAAAAATAAAAGATCTGGTTCATAAATGTCAGATTATCATTTCACGTTCATTTAAATGCCTCCTGCTGCGCTCATGTAAAAGGTTAGAGGAGGATGCTGTGATGAATAATACATCGGTGCTTTTCCTCGACAGCAGCAGCAGCTTTTTCTGTCCATGTGGCTCCTCGTGGCAGAGTATCATAAACATGCATCACTGCTTAAGGAACAGTTTCATCAGTAAGTTGTTGTTCTGGAGCTTTTTAATGATATGACACAGACATGTCTCAGGTAAGTCCCAAATAATTTTTTTCTGGGTAGGTTGAGTCAGGCCACATGCGTCAGAAAATAAATGAAGTAAATGCAATGGAAGACTAATATTAAAATGGTGCACACATGATCTCAAAATCTGTTGCATTTTAACATTTCTAGCAGAGCTAAACATTGTTATCACTACAGATCTCACACGCTCACCTGCTAAATCGCAAACTTGTACATTTATGTGCACATCCTGCAAGTTTTCCTATATTCAAAACACTGCTGGAGCATCGAACACCACGTCTGAAACACAAGTTTCCAGACGATGGAAGAAGAAATTACAGAAAAAGGAATTTTAAAAAACGACAGATGGAGACAGAAGGGAGACAAATGGAAACTGGTGTAAGCAGCGCCAGAAGGAAAGTGTCAAAAAAATCCATTATTTTCACATCAGGCCTGCAGAAGCATCACCCGTGACTGAATCATTTATAGGTGATTACTGCTGGAGATTGATGGAGGCTGACAACACGAGGACGCAGGCAAGATAACGGAACAGAGGCCGTGGGCTTCAAAGTTGACTTCAGTTTAGTTTTAAAATTGAAAGTTTAAGCAAAAAATTCACTTCTCCATAATGATCTTCATTCACATACAGAATCTTTGCTTATGTCTGATATATGCGCCGACAAATGCACATATAAAAATATGTGAAGGGAACACGAAGTCTCTCCTGAACTCTAATTAACAGATGATGACTCTTATCGTGATTGCACGACAGATGAAGACATACAATGCTCTTCAAAAGTGTTCACATTCACAGGTCAGCATGAGAAAACTTCTCAGTCACATGTGGATAATTTAAAAAAGAATACTGAATTGTGGTCTATATATGATTCATGGAGGGAAATACAATATAACTACATATCACGCTAATCTTTGGATGTTGTGACTCGCAACCATTAGCAAGTAGCTCAGTTAGCTGTGGCTCTGACTCAGACTCTGACCCCGAGGATGAGAAGACATGGCAGCTGGGGACAGGATAGAGCCGGGATACTTTCACATCTGAGTCACTGATTAGAGGATTTATTTTGACTAAACCTGAGGTGATTGTGTAAAGACAAGCCAAGACTGTTTTGGCGAGTTTTGTTTATTTCATGTTGAGTAAGAATGAAGTGTTGACGAGGCAATTAAGCTTGTAGCAATTAAGAGAGAAACTTTGATCCAGATGGTGTACGGGTGTATTTTTTGTTTTTGTTTGTTAAGGAAAGTAGGCGTAGCTATATTTCCTTTCTTGACATTTGTGGGTTTATTTAGTTTTTTTGTTTATTTATTAGACTAAGTAGCAAACTCGCCACTTTACGTCTCATCTGTTCACTTCTGGCAACTTCACTTCATAAAAACAGCACAGTATAAAAAAGGTCCATCGGTATAAAACATAGAATCATTCAAGACATTAGAGACACTTTTGTGCTGATTTCAGCCCAGCTGAAGCTTAAAAC
>OMLP01020642.1:11870-29927 GCA_900302685.1 Spondyliosoma cantharus
GTTTGTTTGTGTGTGGTACAAACAGACCCCATGTGATGACGCTGAGAGCTAAACTAAGTGCCGTTAATCGGGAATGAACGGGTGACCAGCAGGCCGGCCGGTTGCCTCCGTGCTTTACAAAATAGCGGTTATTTTCCTCCCTGCTGCGCTAGCAAAGTGCCAACCACTGTCAATAATGAGATCACTGACAGCAGCATGCGAACAGAGGTTCAATTTTAGAAATGCACTCAGAGGTACGACCTGTTGCCCTCACACCACGGGAACTTTGAATTAACAGCATTACCAGTGTAGTAATAGTCTGCGCAACTAGACTGTCAGGTGAGCCCTCTAGCTTACAGTCAGGAGAGTGTGTGTGTGTGTGTGTGTGTGTGTGTGTGAAGGACAAGGTCGGTTTATGTGCTTCTGCCTCCTTTTAATTACTGAGTGCACGAAGACAAACGCTGCCACTAGAGCCTCTCTGCCTTCAAAGCCAAACCTTGGCACCGAACTAATCGAGACAAGCAACCTTTGCCAACACAATCACACTTCGGTAGCTTTCCACCTGCCTTTTACTCACTCGCTGACATGTTAGTGAGGGCTGTGTGAGAGCTTCGCACACACATGGAGAATGAGGAGGGCTGAATGAAGGAGATTATTAAGAGGCTGCTTTCAGAGGAAGAGGAGGTCGAGGGCACCGCTGGTCACAATGCACACAAAGGTGAGCCTTCATACACACCCGCCATAACTAAGTCTGCACACTAATGAGCTGTTGTTTTGTAGTGTGCGTCAGTGCACACTCTCAAACACACCTCACAAATTGAAGTGCTTCCAGTGGCGTACTGCCGGCATCACAAGCTGGTCTCGCTCTCGACGCCGACGTTTTACCCAAATGTGTTTTTTTGTTGGAGCGGCTTGAGAGGGGCGGATCACAATCAAACCTGGACCAGCGTCTCTCTGGTTTAAGTGACAGCCCTGCTACGATCACAACAGGTGCAGCGAGCGCTGGGTGGTGTCCAGGAGTGAGGTGGAGCCATGAAAATGCCCCTGGGGTTCCTTTTTACTGTGCAACAGCAAAAAGACAGACAACACAACGTGACGTGACGTACGTGACGTGACGTGACGTGACGTGACGTGACGTGACGTGACGTGACGTGTGTCCAACAGCTGCCTGAAGAGAGTCGCTATTCTATTCTGTTGTGAAATGTGGATATTTTAAACACTGCTTACAGGCGCAGGACATGCTAATCACATCTGTCTGTCTCTTGAGCACACCAATAAAAAAAAAAACACAACTTTAATTTATCACGAATTAACTCATTAAATCATGTGTACGTTCATATTTAATGCTGCACTCTCAGGGAGGATCCACCGCGCCCGCTGTGCCACTCAGGCATCATGTTACTGATTTGATTATGACGGACAGTCAGACATCCAATTTACAAGATATCAGGCTACAACATTATCCAATCTAAAGCGTATTTATTTTAATTACTTGGAATCCAGAGTGTGGTGAAAAAGAAAAAAAAAAACCACACAGTGGCAATCAGCACCCACAGATCTGCAATCTGCTCGCAGTTCACTCAGTAACAACATATCCAACAGCTCCATATTCTAACGGCTGACTTTTACTCTCATCCCTCTCATCTTTGTTTCAACTTGTATCTTCCATGTTAACATGATCGTTTAGAGCGATTGTTGCGGCGTATCGTACATTCGTGAAGATTTAGGCGCCGTCAACAGTAACATGGATGTTTTTCTAAGCTGATATTTCCTCCCTTTGTAGGAAATATCTGAAAAATCCTGTCCGCACGGCATTTGTTCAAAAATATCCCCATTCATTCATTCAAAACACTTAAACACTAAAACAGACACGATCGGCCAGAAGGTGGTAGAACGTCTACATCACCGGTTCTGAGCACGTGTGATAAACTTTCCTTTTTGGCAATAGCGACTTAAAAAGTTAATGTCTGATGTGTGTAGAAATGTACTGAAGTAACCTGGTTCAGATAAACCTTTTCCGTTTTCTTTCCTCAGGAATGTGCCAATCTCCCCGTCATGCATCCGTGTAAGCATGTTACTAATCAGCTTGGACACGTGTGCGTGACAGAAGACTGCAGAGAGGCTGGATGAGAGGAGAGATTATTACATGGTGTAATGTGCTTTTGTATTTCCATCTAAAAATTCTGAATAAAACTGAAACCAACACACTGCAGCAGGGCTAAGTCTGAATCAGTTTCCATCAGCGGAAGTTTGACTATTTGTAAAGCTTGGACACATCGGTGCTGCGAGGGAAAGGTCTGCTCTGCCCTCTCTCTGCTCTGACACACACAGTTAAAATAAGTGAGTCGAGCTTCGAAAAATCAGGTTGGAGGTCGGGGAAAATAATCTGACTGCTGCCCAGCTGCATGTACACGCAGCTTCACAGCAACATGGGTACTAACGTGCATGTAAACACACTGATCGTTATCTCCTGAGCGTAATCAGAGACAGAACCCAACACGCCTTGTGTCCTGATTAATTCAGTGAGGTAGCTGGCCTCTCCTGCTGTCAGGGTCTTTATTTAAGGTGAGTCCACAATGCTACATACATACACAGCATGAGGATGAGCAGCAGATTTCCAGTGTTCTGATACTTATATCCCACCATGAAAATGAAAATGTCAAAAAAAAAACACCCCATCTCAAAGAAGCAAGAAGAAATCCCTGCAAACATCCCTGATCCCAGATCTGCAGCAAAAGTTAAAGACGTGTTTTCTGGGCCGAGACCGTCTACCATCAGAGATTTGTGTAAATCAGTTCAGTAGTTTTGTGTAATACGGCTGACAATCAAACCAACATATGGACATGGATTTCAACACAACTATCATATAAAACTCACTATCGATGCAGGACACACACTATTTTTTCCCTGGTAACGTGTATTGTGAACAAGAAATCCGTGTTGAGGTTCACACGAGTGAAGCTAGTCTGCTGCTAACAGTCTCTCAGTGTGTTTGGCTGTTAACTCACAGCTAACTGAGCTAAACGCACAGCAGGACAGAGTTTCTGGTTTGTTTTCACAATAAAATACATTTAAAGATAATAAATGTACTTATTATTTGGAGGTAAAAGTACTTTTTTCACCGTCTTTCTTTGTGTTTTCTCTTTGTTAGTGTTTTTAGTGTGAAGTTGTCTCACTTTCATCTAATTTGATGAGAAACAGGGTAGATAAGCACATTTCTACACACATGTCAAAACAAATCAAATGGATGTGCAAGATGGGAGCGAAATGAACAATTCCTAATGAATCCAATGAAAAGCTGTGAAATGGTTCACTGATCTCCAAATAGAGCACAACGTCATCGTGTTATGTCAAACTCTATTTCTTAGGCTTTAATACCTTTCAGACAGGTTTGGGCCGTGTTTCTATGTTATGTGGTTATATGGTTAAAATGTAGGACAGTTAACAGGTGAGCTGCCACGACATGTCGAGTCTCAGATGAGAAGTGAGCTTGGCTCTCATGAACAGAATTACATTTACATTCAGTGAGTTGTTTTAGTGTTAACTAGCCAGAGCACAGAGAGCACAGCATCCAAAATTAAAGGCATGCTTTGCCATTTTGATTGTTACTTTGATACCGTCTTCGACAGGCACTTATTACTTTTTCAAGTGATGAATTGTTTGGATTGAAACAAAAAGCTCTGAAAGTTCAAGTCAAAGTGATTAACAGCTGACGGGAAGACTGAATATTCTGTGTGATGGCATGCCTTTAAAAATGAGCCTTTCTCCAGCTTCCACCTGAACAAAAGCCTTTTATGTCCCAGCTCGGCTCCATTGTACCCTTTTGTTTACAGCCCGATGTTAATAGCAGACACCTCGTGAACAATCCAAGCCAACACCTCCACCAGCAGTTAGTCACCCAGGTGATTCATAGGAACAGAGCTATTCCAAATCAACCCTTAAAATCTCTGCCCTTTACACTAATGCCAATCTCAAGTGGGGAGAAGCTTTACCTCCACACCGCTTAAATATTCTCATCTAATGACTGGAGTTCAAAATTAAGCTGTGGAGCAGATCCTCATTAATCTGGGTCGTCTTCGGCGTAGGGTCTCAGCTTCTAAGGGGTTGATTTGGGCCAGAAATACACTGGCGGTATTTTGATGTTAAAAGGCCAGCGTAGACAGGAAGTAGTAAGCATTAATATGAAATTAAATGTGGAATTGGTGCACCCCAAGTTTGTAATAGAGCACAATATGGTTTGCTCACATCAGACTCCAGCCCTGAGCTTAGCGTTGGTTTAGAGCAGAGTCTCCCTGCGAGGACTGGTCAGCACAGCCTTGCGTGGGTCCACTGGGACTTGACGATCCCTGCACGACTCAGTAATGGTCCTGCCTTTGACATTAACTGCCTGAGGAGCCAGGGACTTCTGCTGGGACCCTACATAGGGGAGTAGTCTGGAAACATGCTGGCTTGGTCTAGGCTGGGAGATTCTGGCGTTTCGGACAGCTGGAATGGAAGTGGGATGGGTTGCAGAGGTGACCTGCACAGAAGTGTTGAGGCTTGAGCGAGGTTGTGCTGGCTGAGTCGGTATTGGACCATGAAGGAGGGACTTGCGTTCTCGAGTGCTATTGTTTGGCCAGATGCTTCGGCTGGACTCGGGGGCAGCTTTGGGGCCTGGGCTATTGGCAGGGTTTGGGGCTGGGCTGCAGGGGGAACGCATACAGACAGGGACCCTGACTCTGACGGGAGGATGATCCAGAGAGTTAGAGCGCTGCACCACGGCACTGCTCTTGGCAGAATCATTCAAACTGAACGTGGAGGCAGAGCGAGACATCTGGAGTGCACAACAGAGGGGACACACATATGGAAGGAGGGATTTTACATATCACGGAAAAAAACAAGATGAGGCAGGCAGAGAAGATACATGCTGAAACAAAATGAGATGAACTTAAAACAACAAAATAGAAACATGGAGAACAAAAGACAGAATCACGTATGAGTAGAATGAACAGAACATTAAGTGAGACTAAAATGTCAGGCAATGACTTTCCTGGCAGAGTAGGTTAGACACATCTGCAGGGGGACGTTAACATCACGTACATGGACAGACCAACACGGTACTTTTCTTCAAGTGTCTCGTTTTCATCTGCTTCACCGTCCACCAAACAGCTACTGACTGATCACGGCCAGGGGCCTTTTATTCTGTATTAACTTCAAAACATAGAACTTTCTCTTTGGATCTACAAGAATCTCACAGGTGCAGAATGCCTGAATGAGTAATGATTGAGTCGTCTGTAGTTTAAGTGGTGAGCAGGTTGATTTGGTTTGACTGATATTGCTGTGTTGGCGTCGTTACTATCATTTCATCTCATCAGGTAGCTGTGATATTAAAGTTCTGCAACTCCTAAAAAGGATTTGATACTGTTCACATTTGAGGTACCTGGAATTGGGTAACAGGTTGAGTAGAGGACTGTAACCCAGGAGAGCTGGCTTAATTTCCTGCTTGGAACATATTTTCATTCTGTTGACTTCTTCCACAAGTTCACAGTAATTATCCTTTTTTACTTCAGTTCTTGTCACTTAAGTTGAAGCAGCAGAAACATTTAGTTAGGTTTAGGAAAAGATATTTTAAAGAAAAAGGAAATTTAAAGGATAACTTCTCCCTTGTTCTCTTTAAATAACTAATCATTCACTTCTCACTGGTTCCTTAGTAACTACTCACATTTATGTTTACCGTATTTTAAAGTGCTGTAAAACTCTTCTTCTCTACCCCCAATTTTAAATACACCATTGAAAACCTGTCCATGCAAGTGTGTTGACGGGGAATAAGTAAGGAAGTTGCTAAATTAACAGTCCTACATGAGAACAAGTCCCAGCACATTTAAGAGCAGAAGGCCTTTTCCTGCCTTTTAATCACGTTAGATCAAAACGGCTGACAGCGACTGAAAGCTGTTCCATCATGGTTTGATGGAGAGATCAATCACTTGGTTCTCAGCAAAAAGGACAAAGAAATGGAGAGAAGAGAAAGGAAAAGAGGAACAGATGGACAGATACATGGACAGAGAGACGGCCAACAGCCACCCAGAATCAACTGAGATGCGAAACAAAGAAGACACATTTCGTAAACAGTTTGGGAAATTGGAGGAAACTTGATTATTGAATGTTGAACTGAACCAGATATCGGTCTTACAGTATCAAAGAACATGGATGTAAGAAAGCACCATGTCCTTTTTATCTGTTTTTCATGAATCTATGACTGACTGACGTGATATTAAATTGGAAAAATTGCTACGTTTATGTACAAGTGCTTCCTGACCGAGACAAACAGATACATAAAACAAAGAACACCCACTGTAGCTTAGTGCGGCTACCATCTGCACACTTCATATTCACATTACAGGCTGATGACTTCTTTAATCTGACAAGTAAACACAAAGACTCACGGCCAGCGTGGCGCTGCTGCAGTTGTGGTTTTCACAACTTAGCATCTGACTTTTCTCATCGGGGGTACCGTTGGCCATGAACGCCCTCTGGATCACACGCTTTGGGGTCTTGGTGAAAGAAAAAGCCCTTGTGACCTGGAACACACACACACCCGCAGAATGTCAATAAATCACACAGTTAGGTTGCATAAGTGGTTCTTTTTCAGAGGTGCCATCTTGGATTTTCAACCACTTAATTGTCATTATCTGAAAAAGTCCTCTTTTTGTCTGCCGAGACGAACAACCTGCTGTTCTTTACTTAACTCAAACAAAAGAAACACGGCGCAGACAGAACGTCTTGGCAGAGAACCACCCGGACCAGACATTATATGAATACAGCAACAATTGTGAAAATAACAAAAACCAGAAAGGGTCATAATAATCCTCATCTCTAGCCAACATCAACCAAAGGAAACAGCTGTTTGCTATGTAGTGTTTCCCACAGAATCAGACTTTAATTGTGGCAGTGGCTAACTTCTGGTTTAGCACCGAGCTAACTTGGACAGGGACCTCTAGACCTAACTGATCTCGATGATCTTCTTTGCAGAGGAAGTTACGGTCAAGCCATCTGCGATAAACAGTCCTCCTCCTCTTCTTCGCTGGATTTAACGGCGGACTGAAAACCACAGCGCCCACCACTGTATCGGAGTATATAACATCATGCTATTGACTGACGGGTGTGCTGTCTTCAGTGATTGAGAACAGGATGAAATAGAAAATCAATTTGTGGCGGCCTATATTGATATTGTGGCAGACCACCACAAATAAATGAATGTGTGGGAAACACTGCTATGTAAATATTCAGGAAAGTACTGACATCCTGAACAGACGTGTTACGTGTGTCGTGATCAAAGCTTCTCTGTTATTTGTTTAGTAAGACGGCCCAGCCATGCGAGCACTGGGGATTCCACTGGCACTTTAAATAAAAGCTTTTCTATAACTAAATGACAAAATACAGCAAATAGAGCCTGAATATTTTATTAATAATAATAATAATAATGTAATATTTTCAGGTAGGGTAAGATGCTTTTCGATTAGCATCATTTCTGTCGAGTTTGAAGTGCATTTTACGACCATCTACGAGGCAAAATGACTGTTAATGTTCAGTAAATGGAGGACGGTGGTTTAGCGGATAGCAATGCACCAATTTGTTTTGGTCTGAGATACTGGTGCTCTCAGGCGACATCTAGTACCAGTGTGTGACGCATAGAAACCGTAAAGCAGGTTTTATAAATCAGATGAACCGTTTCCTCCACACACTGTTTGACAATGTCACATATCTTTATCTGCTTGTTCCAAAGAGTCTTTTATGCAGTATCATGCTTCTGTTAAATATTCAAATCCTTCAGCTGCCCTCTCTGGATAAGCTGGAGAGAGAGAGGAGCTTAAAGAAGATTTCCATCCCAGCCCATTGTTTTATGACTGCACAATTACATCAAAGGGAAACGTCTGCACTAGATGCTTTCTGTGTTATTTGCTTCATGTTTCTGTGAAATTCAGAAGGAAATCACTGTAATATTTACCTCACGATCTACAATTAACTACAAAGTACCGTCCAAATGAGGACATCGGGTCGACTCAGAGACTCGACACCTCAGGTCAGTGTGTGTCTGCTGCATGTCTGCTGACAGCTCTGTTAGCTGAAGGGTCATAACAGTGGGCGGCAGCAGAGGAGTTTCTACCAGCGTCTGGTTAGAAACTAGCTTATCTGACTTTGCTGCATTCAGCTCCAGAGCTGTTCTGCTTCGTGCTGTCATCCATTTCCATGACTCCTCCATTTCTATTACAATTAGTGGTGAAGATAAATACGTTTGAGTCCAGACTCTAGAAGTAAACAGCCTTACATTCTGTCATTCAGCGTACTGTACTATAATGCGCCTAAACAAAGTGCAGTGACTCTTTTCTGAACAACGCTTGGTTGCTCAACATATATGTTATAATGACCCATCCATCCAAAAGGTGCAGTTGGAAAGATTAATCAGGAGAAACCAGCTCCTCTGACTTCACCTTTTTAGAGGTCTTCTTGATGGCCCTGGAGGCTTTGCTCAGCGTGCTGTCCATATCCTTGGTGCTGACCTGCAGTGAGTCCGGGTCAGTACACTGAATCAGGTCCTCCTGGTTACAAGCAAACAACAACAACAACACAGCCTCAAACTCAATATCATAAATCATGACCTGAAGTGTGCAATTCATGTAATCAATATCAATAGATACATTATGCTTTGCTGCCAAAATAGTTTCAAGAGGCATTGTGTAATAGGACACACACACACACACACACAGACACACACACAGACTTTTTCTCTCCCCCTCACCCTGCAGAGGGCTTGTTAACAAGCTGGGCTCTACCTCGTTGGTATTCACATTGCAGCGCTGACCCAGTGAAAACGGCATTAGGAATGCAGCTGTGAGACGGCAGGCACGCAGAGGCCAACATCGCCCCCTGCTGCTCACCCAGCTACATACAGCTGACAGCCTCACTTCCACATTTTCCAGTGGGCTCAATAATCATTAAGATTAATCAGCTCATAACGACTCAGTTTTCCATAATTTCCCTCAAACCATTAGAAGGTAAGGTTGGTGATAATATGTTTTTATTGATCTCAAAAAAATTGCATGAAAAGACCAAAACCAACAAGAAATGCCCGTGTAGCCTCCGTGCCACACAGCTCTGCGGTTATCCAAAAACTGTTAGAAACACATCAGTGAGTGCGCTGGGTGACATGCTCCTTTATTACCACCAACACTCTCTCTCTCTCACACACACACACTAGTTTATTTTTACTAAATCCTTCCTGCTGCCGGAAATACTCACTGAAGCACCAAATGTGGATTAATTCACAGCTGAAAATAGTCCCCAACAAATCCACCATTTCTTCCTGTTTGAGGAGCAGCTTTTAAAAAAATCCAATATCCACTTTTTGCAGTTGTAAATAATACCAAGAGTAACTTGAATTTTATTAACAATAGAGTATGCATCTATAGTATTGTTATCTGCAAGGACAGATGAGACTCTGTGATCATAACAGTCACATGTAATAGTGCTGAAGCCAAGCTAAGCTAGCAGTGAAAACAAATAGAGTCCGACTGATATACCGGATAGCCGAAATTATTGGCTGATATTGACCTATGACAGATCTATCAGTATCAGCGTGAGTCGGCTAAATAAGAGACACATCTCTCTGTATAATGCAGAGCAGGTCAACAGCACCATGAGCTACATCCTCCAATATCGTCATACAGTTAAACCAACACCTCTAAAACCTTCGAGCCTTCATGGAGGATGAGGATTGAGTACAGGACTGTTACATTAGCTTTGGTTAGGTGAACAGAATTAAATTGGCATCACACTGATGTCAAGACAGTCATTCTGGGCATCATTATTGCAGCGCGGCGGTTGACTGGACACTTCACAGCCTCTTCACCTCTCTAGGACACATGTCGAGTCACCAAGATACCAAACCAGCACCGACTCCTCCCCACGTTAATGCCATTTGGCCCCCACCAATGAACTGTCAACATTTTTTTTTTAATTTTCCTGGTTTTACATCACTGTATTTTGTATCCGACATAAACGGTGGAAAGTTTCTAGATCCAAATTTTGCCACAACCTTTGAACCAAAATCGGCAGTATTATAGTGCCTCTTTCTCAGGATGAGGAAGGTGAAGAGACTAAGATTAGACACAATTTGTCAACTGCAGCTGATGTAGCGATCACTGCTTCCTTCCCTGCCTGGCGGTGACCTGACAAACTACCTCTTTTCTTTGTTGTGTGTGTGTGTGTGTGTGTGTGTGAGGGTGAGGTGACTCACCGCATCAGCCCTGCAGATGGTGTTGGCGACGTGGCGGCAAAGTGTTCGCAGCCAGGAGCTTTTAACCGTCTCCTCTCCGGTCAGTTGGAAGCTGAACAACAAGTTCTCCTGTTCAGTTGGAGGGCGAACCACCAAGGCGAATGCATTCACACACTCTGAGGGAAGGAAGTGAGAGATTGAGAAATGGATGGACAGTGGTAAAAGCGAGAGAGGGGAAAACAATGAACGGAAACAGATGGAAAGATGAGCGCAGACAGAAGTGGAGGAAGGAAAAAAGAAAGACAGACAAATCAACTTGAGCGCTTGAACTCAACTCCATAAACATGAATCATTGTCTCTGAATAATATATTCTCCCCATGAAACTTCAGGGGTAGAAATAAATAAAGGAAAACCCAAACTATACAAGAAACACTTGCTTTCCGACCTCCTGCAATTATTCCTGTCAGTGTCATACTGCATCCTGAAATGTTGGATCCTGGAGCTGCCTTTAAGCAGGTGGAACAGTAGGAGTCATCTCACAAATGTTTTAATGATATCTAACTCTGCTGATTAGTTGGCCCACCTATGAACGCTCCGCTTCTTTGTAAATGTGGTTTGGCTTCGTCAGCATTGGAACTTCTCCTGACAGTTATTCTATGACGCTGACGTCTGTTTGTTAACATGTTTTCATTTCTCATTTCTGTCGTCGTAGGGTAAATATTGTGACAGGAGCACTGCACGTTGCTCAGGCAGAAGATGTTACGCAAGATCGACATTATGTTTGAACAAACTTTAATTAGATTTGATGAAAAAACAATAATATAAGAGACCACATTAATTTAGAGCTCCGTAGATGTTGATGGACTGCTACAGTTAGTTTATTCTATCATTTGCACTAATAAAATAGAGGGAATTGAACATGTATGGATTATGAAAGAACATTTCATTCATATCTAAAATCACTATCATTAACCATACACTGCATTACTGGCCTACATTTACTTTGAGGGTCTAAAGTGTGAAATGTATTCTCTTTATACTGCTCTCGAAAATCTCAGCTGCAATGTCAGTTTACCGCTGAGTATAAGAGTCGAGCTGACACAGTTCACAGGTCGGCTCACTTGTGTTTCATTGTTCAAATTGTGGAGAGGAGGTGAAGTAAGAGGAGTGAATGTGAATAAAACAGGAATCGGACGTCACCGCTCCAATTCTAGTTGTGTTGCGATCGCAAGTTGAAATTAAAGCACGATTAGCATGTTTGTGTATTTCAATAATTTGAATGTGCATTTAAAAATACCTCCACGTAGCATGTTGTAGCCCATTAAATGCAACAAAGAATTATTAATGTTGCCTGTAAGCAACAACTGATGTTGCATTATCTTAACAATCATCTTGATTAGACGTTCTACTGCAATTTAATTATAATATTATTATGATATCTTATATGTCATATAGGCTTTGTAATCGATGTTCGATGGACGCAGGACTATAGATGGTACAAAAGTACGGCTGCAGTATGGTTGAAAAAAAACAGAAAAAAAGAAATAAAATGAAAAATCAAATTGCAATCATTTTTAAAGATTAGGATTTCAACATGAGTCACGATTTGTGGGAAAGACTTAAAATTTGTGAACTTTTTGTGTTATTTTAAAACACTTTCTTGTTGGTGTTTCAAAAGAAACTGAAAAACAACCTTTGAATCAACTAATCAACATCCTTAAATCAAAGACATGACCAAAGTGACGACTTCCATGTTTGCTGTGGGATTTTTCTAAATTACACCTCGGGAACTAAATGACGTTTAGCGGCTGACTTGGATCTCAAAGCGTTTTTGAATGAACACACTGGGAAATGAGTTGGCTTGTCTACGTTTCCAACATTGTGTTACAGGAACTAAAAACACCCTCCAATGACATGCAGACAAAGTGATTAGCAGCAGCTTCTTTGGTTTGCAGTGTGTGTGTGTGTGTGTGTGTAGGCTGTCGCTGCGTTACCCTCAGTGTCCTGCAGGTCCAGAACTCTTCGGATCTGGGACAGCGGCATCAGTGTGATGTGTTTGAGCGGTGGCGGTGGTCTCGTCTGTCCCAGCGGACTCTT
Organism: Spondyliosoma cantharus; assembly: GCA_900302685.1. Lineage (NCBI taxonomy): Eukaryota > Metazoa > Chordata > Actinopteri > Spariformes > Sparidae > Spondyliosoma > Spondyliosoma cantharus. The sequence goes on from OMLP01020642.1 coordinate 24,200, forward strand.
AAATGTGTTGATCACCTTGTGTCGCTTCCTTGCAATCTGCGGAGACACCCACACACCCACACACACACACACACACAATCAGATTGCAACATTGGCGGTAAACATGAAGAAAGGAAACTTGTGTGTCCCTGTGTGATTTTAAATTGAGTGTGGGTATATTTTGCAGTGTGTGGGCGAAGCTGCCATCGGTTGCTTGGCAATAAATCAATGAGGCCTTCATAGAGGTAAACGATGCAACTCATTAATGCCACATTAATTAGATGCTGAGAAAGAAGAAAGAGAGAGAGAAGGAGGGAGGGAGGAAGACGGAGAGGTGTGAGAGAGGATAAAACGGGACACTACATCATAGGTCATTGTTGATTCGGGTGTGTGAGTGAAGAGGGTCGGAGAGTTCGTCAATGATTAGTGATGATGAAGGGGAGTGCTGAGGCCACCCACTCTAACACAACACTCACTCAATACGCTACACAGACTACACTGAAAGTGTCAGACAAACGTGTGTGTGTTTCTCTCTTGCGCGAACACACACACACACACACCACACTCATTAGGGGGTGAGACGCTGACAGTCCTGAATCAGCGTAGCCACCCACCTCTTCTCTCCCATGATTGTCCACCTTGTTCTCTTCCTATCCTACCCTTTGCTAATTAACACACATACACACACACACACACACATACACACAAACACAAACACACACACACAATGTGTCAGCATTAATAGACTGCACACACATGAATCGATCACCTATTCAATCTTGCTGTTCAACAAAAGGCCCGTTTCCTGCTCACCACTGAACGCACACACAGATCTCAGCATGTGCTAAAGAACATGCTGAGCTCCGTGCTGAGTCTCCCTCAAACAACAAGGTGAGGAGGAAGAAAGAGGCAGGAAGTGGAGGGATAACGTCACTGCTTAAATGATATCAGAGGGCTTAAAAAGGGTGAAAATAACAAAGTCAAATCGGTCCCAAAAAGTCCCAGAGCTTCTTTCTACTTTCTTGGTACTGCACAGCTTAATCCCCTGTGCCATTTTGCTCTCAGGATTGTAGATCACCTCATTCATAGAGAGCTTTATCTCTCTTCAACAAAACTCTGAGCTGCTAGCTGCCAGCCTGTTGGTGAGTTGAAAGCGGTGACTCTAGTGTTCCTTAACCCAAACCTTGTCTGACGGCCAAGTCAGTGGTTCAGAACCGTTCGGACTGCTAGCTATTAGCCTAGCAAAGTTGCAGCAGAGGCAGAGGTACAACTAGTAGGAACGGTTCAAATTCAAACTCTAAACTACTAGCTTTCGTAGCTTACAAGTAGTTAGCGAGTAAGCTTAAAAATAGTGCAGACAATATTTCTATTATTGCTTCTCAGATGCTTCCTCTGGAACTTTATGCTGCTTTATGTCAGTGTTGGAATGTGGTGAATTTGATGTTGCCTTGTAGTTCCAGGTCGGAGTGAATGAAATAAAATGGGACCATGATTAAAAGTATGGACGGGCATGATGACTCACATAGTCGATTTTGACATTTGCGGCAAATATTTCCTTTGGAAAAACACTTAATATTGAGATTTTTTTAATAAAGGTTCAAACTAGCTGAAGACTCAGTCGACAACGAGTTAAAGATGAAGGTAAACTTTCAATTTAGACTACAGTAAGACAGGTAAATAGGTGTGACTGTGTTCTTTGTAAGATGGTGAAACATTTGCTGGTGTTTGTGAGCGTTCTCACCTCAAGGCAGTCATTGAAGAGGAAGAGAGTGACATTTTCTCCTCGGTCACATGGCTGGTCTCCCAGGGCGATGGTTTCTACGCGGTGAACCAGAGTGCGGTGGGAGGACAGCAAGTTGGCCTGCAAAAAGAGACAAAGCATAGAAGTTAAGAAGAATGTGAAGGGCCGGTGTTGGTGGATGAAACAAGCAAGTACGTGCAGTGGAAAGATCGGGAGACTACGTCTTCAAATCTAATCCAACAATGACCGGACTGATCTGTGCACAGCCTGACATATTCAGTTCATTTCATGATGGTGTATAATGTTTATGAAGAATTAAAGCCCCGACACAACAACATCCTCAGACTTACTGGACAGCCGTCGACTTCATAAACAACATCAAAGATCTGCTTCTGGCCTTCAGTCTTCCTCTTGTCCTCATTGATGTGTCTGGTGGGGAAGAGAGGGAGTTAGAGAACAGAAGAAAATAAAGTCGATATTCATCTCAATAGTGCCGAAAGATCAGAAAATAAACAGTTTTAATAAACCATTATTTGTCTCAGTTGTTCATCACGGATAAACATGAGCTGATCCCACCCTCTTATGAAGTTTACGTTTGTCTCATATCAGTAAGTAATGAATGTCGGCCATCAGCGACGGACCAACTCAAGTGTCTTCTTTATTATCCTCTACAATTGTATGTCATGCCACACATGCAGCTTTCATGTGATGAACTTTGACAAAGAACTGAATATGATCTGAAGTATCTAGTTTTCAAATACATATTCTGCTCTGACATAATGTCAAGGCTTAAAAATCTCCAAGACAAAAAAGATCCTGGCTCAACAATGGTCAATTATTAAGAGTTCAACCTACATAATGGTCAAACTTATAAGATGATAAAAAAAGACTTCACACGAGGTGCTGGAAACAATCAAACAACGCTGCGGCTGTGTGATCATCACAAAAGAAGGGCTGAGGTCGTGCCAACTCACGTCATCACTTCTTTCAGAGACTCAATTGCTTTCTCCAGCGTTATCTTGTCTGGGTTGTCATCGGACGTATGCTTCTTTATGTCTGCGGCGTTGGAAGAAAGGAAAAGGGAAAGTTTGTTGAGAGGCAAAAGGCAGAAAGAGATGAAAATCATTTGGACAAAGGTGAGAAGAAAAGAACAGAGAAGAAAAGAAATTACAGACAGTATCAACAGGAGATAATGAAGGAAGGAGGCAGGTATTGAAGGAGACAGATAAGGAGAAAAGACAAGGAGGGATGTAATTAGCACAAGAAATGATTTCGTTCTTAGCCGTTTTAACGAAGGGGCGTGTGCGTGTGCTACCGTTTAGAAGAAGGGCCACGCTGGGCAACCTCTGTACAGGTCTGATGAGCAGCTCCACCAGAGTCTGCCTGCCGCACTCCGGCTTGGCCTGGTTAATCTGCACAAAGTGAAGAAAAACATACGTTTGCGCTGCATGCAGACCATCAGCAGCATGACCAAAACTTGCTTGGGAACACGAACTGTAGCCTTGTTGCTTAAGCGCTCGTAAAGACACTGATAGATGAACTTTGCAGTAACAGCAGGCTAACGGTTCTGAACCTCGGCACTGGGACCCCCCAAGAAGAACCAAAATAAATGAGAGGTTGGATAAAGGGACAAGAAAGAAAAACTGGGTTTGATGCTCCGACATCTCTCTCACTTTTGTAATGAACACTTTCACCTCCCGAAACTCTAACTGTTCAAAGTCATGCCATAATCTGAACGAGTGACAAGCACACATCTTGTCCAACGGTGCGGACTGTGTCATAAGGATGATGTTTTCCTGATTTTTGTCTTTGCAAACTCTTGAAAGTCTCGTCTGCGTGCACATCCTCCAGTCAGGCAAACACACACCTACAGAACCAAGGTAAAGTTCATACCTTGAGAAAAGCGTGGAAGCGTGGTTTCTGTTTCTCACACCGAACAATAGTCTCCTTGCTCATTTCAAAGAAGTTGACGAAAGGTGGGTAGGCCTTCACCAACTCTTTAGACTGAAGAAAAAGAGAGACGGGGGAAATAGGCATTCAAAAGGAAAATCCACACAAATACAAGAATGAGGTTTCACACGGACGTTTTGTTTAAAGCTGTTTTTTTATATCAGTCTCACGGGAATAATTTGAACAGAACTCACATATTTGAGAATGACGTTTCCTACACTCCTGTCCTCGGACCAGTCTGTCAGGATCTCCTCCAGGTCAGTCTGATGAACAAACATCACACACACAAAAACAGATCAACAAACTCCTCCTTAAAAATCACACCGTCACAATCATTGGGTCAAACTTGGGTTTTGATAGAAACAGCTGGGGATACAGTACCTTTATCCTGGTGTGAACCTCGTGGATGTCGGGGATGCAGCCAAATATCGTCTTCATTTCTTCTTGGGCCAGGATTGGTCCGCCCACCTGCCCCTCTTTTTCCAACGGAAGCTTGAAGAGCTACACATGAAAACAGAAAGGCGCAAAAAAATCAATAGCAAGAACGTGTTACACAAAACTGTACAAAAACCAAAGCATCCATGAGGAAAGTTTATCTGATCCGAGCTGAGGAAAAACTCATTCCAGTCCTTTCTGTGTTCACACACACACTGAGTGACAAAAACAAACCAAGAGCACGGAGCATTCTGTTACTATAGTTACTATCACTGTCAGCATATCGTGATACTTCCTCTTGAACTATGATTATCAATACGCTGATCATGGACAGGCTGCAGTCAGTGTGTGATGAAGAGGCATCAAGCTAAGATTCCGTTTCATCTCAGTGTAAAACTTTTTTTTGCATTCGAAGAGGAAAACGTGTTTTTGTTTTTTGATACAGAATGTGGGAAAATGTACACTGCAGTGAAAAATGAAACGCGCTGCTGTTTCTTTTTTTAAAGATGGCTGTTACTTAATCGGTGCTACCAGCGTGATGCACCTCCTGGATCTGCTCGGGTCGGCAACATTTTGGAGCGAGGTGTGATTCACTCGGGTCTTCCTGGATCGTATCTAGCAGGCTTTTGGGCGTCTTTTGCATTGTTTATGTGTGCGTTTGTGTTTTTTTAAATGCATTTATGCACGTCGAGTTGGGTTAGGCTCTCTGCCGGTTTGCTTCGGATCGGGTTCAATCTACTATGTAGCCTTACAATCATCGTCTGCAGACAAAAACAAAGAGACAAATGCTAAAAATTCTGTGGAAAGCTGCGATTGTTGTAGGATTAACCGTGTTATGACTGGGGGGGAAAGACAGCTGTAGATAACACGATATTGCTCTCCATTGATCGCGCGCTGCACCATGTAAGTGACACAGTCAAACAGGCAGTCGACCTGCGCTACTGTTGTGTCATGTTGAAAAATAAAATCCAATTACAAGTCCACTGTCTGCTGCCCATCTGAATGTTATTCCATCTGCTGCCTCAGTAAATGGCTGTAAAATGAAAAAGGGAACTGCTGCTCAGAAAAACAGATCAAGTACATTTCTCCTCTGCTAACAGTGGAATGAAAGAGGAGCATGGACTGACTGTGAAACAGGCAGTAATCAACAGCCCTACGACTCACGCCTGGCATGCAGTGTTTACTAAACATCTGGATTATAGAGTCATCCTCAACTGTGTTTTACTGTGATACATGGCACAGCAGTGCAGCCCACATTTTTATGGTGATTTCTAGCAGCAGAGATGCTTTTAAGATTCAAGGCAGTTCAAAACACCACGGGGCTAACCACAGATTTACTACAGGGAAGAACACAATGGAGGGAGAGAGAGAGTGACAGAGAGAGAGAGAAAGGCAGAAAGATAGTTGAAAAAAAATCAAAAAGAGTAAGAATTTGAAGGGGCGGGAGACAGAAAGAGAAATGGTCAGGCAGGTCATTTTCTCCCTCACTGGTCAGCTGTCGGACTCTCTGCTGGGACCAACTGATAAGACGGGCCAAGTGAGAGCATGCACACACACACAGGCTCACACACACACACAGGCTCACACACACACACAGGCGCACACACACACAGGCGCACACAC